>PVJS01031014.1:0-23700 GCA_004027185.1 Glis glis | reverse complement strand
AGAGAGAGAGAGAGAGAGAGAGAGAGAGAGAGAGAGACAGGGAGAGAGAGAGAGAGAGAGAGAGAGAGCTAAGGCTGGCCGCGAACCCGGATCCTCCGGTCTCCACCTCCCAAAGTACTGGGATTACAAGCATGCGCCACCATGCCCGGCTATCACGCTTCTTTTCTGTCATCTTTATACCTTATTCATAGCTCAGAACCTTGCAGGAAAATGCGTAAAGTCCTGAGGAGGAGGGGGAAGGGGCAGGGAGCAAGAAATGGGCTTCAAGAGTCTTTAATCTTTTAGGACCCTAATCTTTTATTTGTCATTTTATTTGTTTATTTATTTATTTATTTTGGTACTAGGGATTGAATGCAGGGGCATTCTAACTCTGAGCTACACCCCGGTCCTTTTTTTTTATTTTTTACTTCAAAACAGGGTCTCCCAAAGTTTCTGAGGCTGGCCTCAAATCTGCAATCCTCCTGTCTCAGCCTCCTGCAATCCTCCTGTCTCAGCCTCCCACATACTGGCATTACAGGCATGCTCCACCATGCTAAGCTCATTTATCATTTATCATCCACCAATAATTATTAGTGAGGGAATTATTTAAAGTAATTATGTCCCTTTTAAGAAAATTGAGGGTATATAAAACTCCGCACTACAAAGAAAAAGTAAACCAAGAAAATATACTACTGGGAACTCTATTTCCTTTTCTGTCTCTCATTTCTTCTCTCTGACTTCTTTTTACTGTATCCTCATAATCTCTTCCGCTGTCATCCTTTCTAAACACACACTTTACTTAGGAAATTAGATAATAATTGCCTTCACATATCATTCAAACAGTATGCGTGTGAAAAACACGACACGTGCCGTATCCAGCAGTTATTATCTATGAATATTTTTAGTGGTATAATAGAAGACTTGTGGGATATTCAAACCCCATTTGCAGGTTTCTTCACAGGAGGAAGAACATGTAGCCATGCAATTAGCTTTTTCGGGGTTTTACAAAAGAACAATTATATAGATCAAAAGGATTAAGGTGTGAGATAAACGCGTAATTCGGAATGAAATGGGAAAATCCTAGTTGATATCTTTGTTACAGTGACACACTGTGAAGGAAACTGAAAGTAGGTTATGACAAGGGAGCGTGATCTAGATCATGAGGAAAGAGGTAAAATGAGTTAGAAAAAGTGCCATATATTTTTGCTTTTAAATATATGATGTTCAAATATGGGGAGTATTTTTTTCTTTTTCTATTCTTTTCAGCTAGTAGTAATTTTGAGAAATTTTATTCAGTAACTTTATATTAGACAACAGTTAGTCCTTAGGGGATTTTCTCCATGTCTTTATCTATTCACGTCACTGATTGAATTAGTGTCTCAATGTGACTTTACATAATGGTATTTATTTCTAGAGTTATAAACAAGCTTAGACCATTTTTCATTTAACGGTTCATCTTTTAATATGACAAGAGATTTGAAAACTTTCATAAAAATCTAGTTTAAGGCAAGATAAAACCATAGGGAAGAAGAAATAAACCTCATGTAAGCTTTTTAAAGGAAATTTGTATCATATGTGGAAGGTGGAGAGTTTTCATTTGAAAATAGAAAGAAAAAGAGAGTGAGGTTTGATAAAAGCAACCAGGAGATTTGAGGGTTACCTCACTTTAAATTATGTCTTTAATAAAATTTTATAAAAATTTACTGTCAATTAATAATGAACATATTTCAAAGACATAAAATACTCTTTGTCAAAATCTTTGGAAAAATATTCCCACATCAAACCAATCGATGGTTAGTTAGTTTTCTTTGTGTGTGTGTGTGTGTGTGTGTGTGTGTGTGTGTTTTACTAGGGATTGAACCCAGGGCAACCCCAGTCCTATTTTATTTTTTATTGTGAAACAGGGTCTCACTAAGTTGTTAACAGACTCACTAAGTTGAGGCTGGTCAGGAACCTCGATCCTCCTGTCTCAGCCTCCCAAGTACTGGGATTACGGGTGTGCACCACCATGCCCTGTGGTTTTCTCCTTTTCAACCCCTCCATCTCCATCCACTTTCAGCTCGATCCCATACTTTGTCATCATTCAACACTGCTCCACTTGAAAGCATACTTGAAACCTCAAATCCCTGATTTAGCTCCAATCTCTAGTTTTTTCTTATGTCGCCAATTTTCTCTCAGTCTGAAGTTTCTCAGCCAAGATTGGTCTTAAGACTCATTCCTTTTTTACAGCTCCCCCTACAATTGTGCCCTTGCTTATCCCATGGATCTTTCACTTTCCTTCTTCAATTCCTGTCCTGTTGATTATCAACCCTGAGTAACCTGACTCTCCATTTCTTCTGTTCACATGTTGCTTTTTTCTTGAATTTAACAAGAATAATAGCTGAAATGAGAATGAAGCATGGCAATTTGCATTTATGAATATATAAATATCAGTATGAATATGAATATAACTATAAATGCATACACTATAAGTACATATATAACAGCCTGACTTCATCTTCACAATATATCATAGAAATCACACATTATCAGTTTTCAATAAAACTTAGTCCTGAATTTGTTAGTTCATTATTCTTTTTCTCATTCATAGTCCTCTGTTCTCTGTTATAGATATTACCCACCAACCTGTCCTTCATCCTTAAAAATAGTTCTGGAAACTCTTATCTCATTATAGCCTGATACTTTATTCTAAAATCTTATAGAACGAACTCATTATCTTGCCTGCAAAATATACACCAATCTATTTACCCTATGTCAGGGAATGGTAGCATCTTTCATTTAAACAACTCATTTAGATGACATAATTTTGTTCTTCTTTATTGCTGAGTAGACTTCCATTCTGAATATATCCCCTAATTTTGCGATCCATTCATTTGCTGATGGATAGATACCTGGATTGGTTCCATAACTTGGCTATTATGAATTGTGCTTCTATAAAAATGTATACACATGTATTACTATAACATTCTGATTTCAGTCCCTTTGGAAAGATACCTAGGAGTGGTATAACTGAATCATAATGTGGATCCATTCACATTTTTCTGAGGAATCTCCACACTGATCTCCATAGCGGCTGCATTAATTTGCAGTCTCACTAACAGTGTAGAAGAGTTCTTGTTTCCCCACAACCTTGCCAGCATTTATTGTTGTTTGACTTCTTGATGATTGCTATTTGCAGGAAAATAGATGGACCTGGAGAATATTATGTTAAGTGAGATTAGCCAGTCACAGGAAGTGAAAGGTCATATGTTTTCTCTCATATGCAAAAGCTATGGAGTAATTGGGACATAAGAGGGACTTTAGATAATGGAGGAGAAACTCCAGTGGAGTAAAGGAGGTGGTTTTGGGGAGGGGGGATGGAGAATTAATGAAGGAAATACTTCCACTGACATTATATCCTGTATGGGGAAGGGGGGAGTGGGGAGGGAGCCAGGGGAAATCTCACCAAGTGCTGTGTGCATGTGTGTCACTATCACTGTGAACTACATTATGATGTAAGTCTATAGTGCACCAATAAAAGTATAGAAAAAATAACTCCTTTATGTATGGGAGAACATGTGTTCATTTTTCATGGCTTGGAGCGTAGATTTCTTGACTTCAACTAAATTTCCGATTTTGAGTCGACTTAATCATTTTGACACTAAATTTCAAACATATTTTGGAATAATCACGCAAAATATTTTCAAAAATGTGATAATAACATGCTTTCTAACTAATCATATGTAAAATGTATAGGAACATTTTATACCCCACACCTGTTCCTCAATGCCCCTGGTCTCAGAGAGTTGTCAATAATTGTTTTCTGTATCTTCTCACCATTACTTTGCTTAACACTTGCACACAAACACACACACACACACACACACACACACACACACACACACCCTGGAGTGAATGTCAAATTTCTAGAATTTATCTAGTTGAGATATATTTGTAATACAGAGACATGCTATACTGTTATGGGAATTGAGATAAATGGGTTACCCATGGGCACGTCTACAGGGCATCTCATTTTTCTGATGTATAAATACTTTTTGAGACCAGAAGGACAGGATGAAGGACATTGTTCTGAAAGAGACTTAAGTGCCAATTATTCGGGGCAGCTGGTACTCAGAAAGCCTGCATGCTACAGGTGCTAAAAACATAGACTCTGTGTTCACACTTCGTGAGTTCGAATTTCACATTTGCTGCTTGGCAACATTGAGATTTCCAGGGAGTTTTATAATGTCTCTCTGCCGTAAATGACAATAGTACTTGTAAGGTTGTTACACCTGGTGCTTGTTCTATTTAGGATGAGTTGCACTTAACAAGTACCAACACTGTGATGCAATTGTAGACAAGAGCTTTAATTAGAAAAGGTATACTTAGTGATATTCCCATATAAAAATGAAGGCAAAATCATTCTTTACTGGAAGCCATTTATAATGTAAAATTCATGAGTATGTATTTTATAGAGGCAAGATTATAAACCACAAAATATTGATCCCCAACTGTTTTAAAAACATTTTTCTGGTTATAAATTGTATATTTTTTCATAGAAAATTTGTAAATACAAGAGAAGCTCTTAAAATATGGCCATCTAAAATTCCCTATATGTAACTTATCACAATTTTGGTAAATGTCTTTTTCAGATTTTTTCACCATTACAGTAAAATATACAATTAAAATCATCTTAATGAATTACTAATTGTTAGTATTACCAATTAGTAGATGCATCTTTTGTTTTACTCACAAATCTATACTCTTAATGTATTTCCTCCCAGAAGTTCAATTAGTTTGCTAGTATTGCCTTAATTTTATAAATAAAAAACCCCTGAAGCTCAGAGAATTTAAACTGCCCAAGGTCCCCCATGCAAATGGTATAGGACTTGAATTCATCTAAGAACCAACTGATTACACTGGTCAGTCATGTGTTTTAAGACATATGTTTTACAAAGCTAAAAATCATACAGATTTTCTACAAATGTACAGCTTGTAAAAAAAAATCTAAACAACTTTTAAAAGGATTATTGGAGGCAATCTACAACAGCAAGATATTTACCATGTCCTTTTATTCTTGTCCATTTTAGTAATATAGGACTGTATTTTACTTAATGGGTCACTCCAGAAATTATATATTTTAAAGCATATTTGCCAAAAATATTAGGGAAAAAGTGTTCTTTTTCTGGTGTTGTTCTATAGATAGTTTTAATGCTCATAACATATGCAATGTTTAAGTAAATTTTAAGTTTTCTTAAGGAAGAGTACACAATATGATTATATAAAGGATAGCAATACATTAGGGGGAAACAAGCCTGTCTGTTCTCAAATTTGTCTCTGTAGACTCACACATATAAAATTTCATGTCTTGGTGTGGTTTATCTCAGCTGCTTTGCTATTTTGTTCTAGCTGGAAGCAAAAGAACTTCCCATTCTAAATCTGTTATTTTGTAACTGGTGCTTTTAAATGCTCTGCATGTTAGAAAATGTCATCAGAGAGATCCTTAGTAATGGTTTTAATATCTACATCCTCATACAAGATGGAGCCTTTGGTCATTCTCAGTGTATGATGGGGGTGAGCGGGGTGGCTAATATGATCGCTTTGGAAATAAGTTGTGAATAAAGGAGATATTGTGAGGAAGAGAATAATGTCCTCTGTGCTGATTGACAGACCCATTCTTAAGTTATTAGAACAGCGTTATCATATTCTGGAAAGAGAATTTCATAAACCCACAGCAGAATGTTGATGTTTATAAATTCTTTTCTTGATTTCTTATGAAATCTTATGAATCTGGTATACTGCTTCCATGACTACCATTTTTATACATATTTGATTACTTTATATTGTAATTTACTGCTCAAAAGTGCATGATTCAACAGCAGGAGCTCGGTTAGAATTTAGCAGGTTTATAGCTTTGTTTGGCCCTCGGCACAAGTAATAAAATCGTAGCTTTAAGTACCATTGGGGTTTATAGAATGAAGACATCTGCATTATTATATTAAAATGTTCCTCTGTGTAATAAATATAACTGACAGTAGTGCATGACTTTCTTTATGAAAAAATATGTTGATAGCAATAGAGTCTTAAATACTGAAGAAACTGCCAATTAAAATTTTATGTGCCTAGTTACCATCTAAATGCTCAACAGATGTCCATATTAACAGTTTATTACTGGGTATTCCTAATAAAAGTTTTAGCTAAAATTACTTTTAAAATACCCCTGAATACACTGTATTAACCTTCTATTTCTTTTAATAGTGTTTTGTATTTATTAGTCTGATATGTTCTTGGGGGGAATGTATGTGTTTTAATTATTACAATTTTGAGTAAGTTTTCTATAATAATGTTTCAGGGTCTCTAGACTTCAGTGTTATCTAAATAATGTTGTTCTTTTCCCTGAATTTGATGGAATGTTTTGTAGAGGCACAGCACACACTAACTTCAGAATGGCAGGTCACATCCTAATATTGGGATGCCCAGCCATCCCAGTTTACAGGAATGTGACTATTTCTCTGGGAACAGGTAACTTTTCATGGAAATCCCAGATGAGCAAGGATGCTTGGTTCCTAGAGGTAAAAATGTTGTGTTAATGGGAGGTGTTGATAAAACAGAGACTTTTTTTTTCAACAAATACCTGTTCATCTAGATCTTTTAAGATCAACCCGATACACAATCCATCATCTCAAACTGTTTAAGATTATGTAGAATTTTTATACATTTAGTTTTACATTGTAAAACATGACAAGCATGTAGAGTTACAATTTGGTTCCAACATATAATTTCATGTCTTTTGACAGGAGTGAAAATATGAATTACCTCATACTAAATAAAATGTACTCCTTGTTTTCTTTTCTTTTTTTTTTTTTTGGTACTGGGAATTGAACCCAGGGGCATTCTACCTCTGCATTACACCTCTAGCCCTATTTTACTTTTTATTTTGAAACAAGGTCTCACTGAGTTGTGGAAGGCCTCCCTAAATTTCTGAGGCTGACCTGGAACCTGTGATCGTCCTGTCTCAGCCTCCTAAGTACTGGGATTACAGGAGTGGGCCACCACACCCATGTCCAAAGTTTACTTTTTTTTTTTTTGCGGTACTGGGGATTGAACGCAGGGGCGTTCTACCTCTGCCCTACGCCCCTGGCCCTATTTTTTATACTTTATTTTGAAACCGAGTCTCATGAAGTTGCGGAGGGCCTCACTAGATAGAGAGAGAGAGAGAGAGACAGGGAGAGAGAGAGAGAGAGAGCTGAGGCTGGCCACAAACCCAGATCCTCCGGTCTCCGCCTCCCAAAGTACTGGGATTACAAGCGTGCGCCACCACGCCCGGCTTTAAAGTTTATTTCTTTAATATATTAATATTTAGCATTCAAAGTAATTCTTGAGATAATCACAGAAATATGTAAATAAGTTTTGACTAATACATTATTTTATCATGGACTATATATCACTTTAAGTAGGGGGAATTTGATTACCATATTCAGTTTTGAAGTAGATACCATTTTTAACTAAAATATTTATAGATGTTGCTACCTACAAATCTTTGTCTTTTCATGACTGAGAATTGTAACATATATCTCTCTTGAAGCTATTGAAATAAATATTTGTTCTTCCGATGATGGTGATGTGAGGATTGTGCTAAATACAATCATATCTCAAACATCGTCTGGGAAGAGATGGAAGAATTTATGTAGGTTTAATTAGCATGTGTTTTCTTTTTTTTTAATTATTTTTGTTCAACTTATAAGCCTTTTATGTCTGAAAAGGAATTAATGTTCTTTGGATATTAAAGATGCTTATAAATCTCTTCGTTACTCTCCAAGACATATTGCAAGGATTAGCTCCTCTTTGAAGATTTGCAAGACAGAATTCTCCTTTCTGTTTTCATTACTACTTTTGCTTTAATGTTGCCTTGTTTTCTTCAAGATAAAATCTCAGAGATCATTTATACACTGAGTTACAATTATTGATTAATTTAATGTTTAGCTCCTTGAGTAAAGATATTTTAGCTAATTCCTTTTTATATAAGAATAGGTACTCCATAATTGTGCATTAGGTAAATGGATAGTAGGTATATATAAGGCTCTAGTAGAAGTATGAAAAATAAAAGATTGTTATGACCCACTGGTGAAATTAAGTGATTAGATAAGTTATTCTCCTGCAGTGATTTCTGAAGGACACTTCCTTAATGCAAAAGACACTGAATCAGATAAGAAGCTACCTTTGCATTTAAATAGGGAACAATTAATTTTATATTTTTCATAACTGTCTTTATTTTTTATTTTTCTACTCCACTGTAAAAGTTTCAGTGATTAGTATAATCACATACTCCAAAATTTGATTGGGAAATTATTTTGCCATTTTAACTCTGAAGAATTTCCAGGACCTATAATCAGTAATACATATCACGTTGAATTTTCCCAGTTAAAGAAATATGTTCAATTCCCAAGCCTAGCCTACAATGGATGAAGGATGCTATGATATAACCAAGATAATCAGTTTTCATTTCAGAATTTTAAGATTGTTTGTGTTAAAGTAATACTTATATTAAATATAAAAAAATTTAATAAATAATGAAACAAGAGGTGAATTACCAAACAGATAACAAAGTTTAACCCATGATGAGAGGAAATAAATCCTTATAAATGCTTCTTCTATATTTAGATTTTAATAAAGGTAAGCACCGTCTGAATCTTAGGAGTGCTTATGTGTGATTAAATATGCAAGCTAAATCATTTGCATCCTATATAAAAATATGAAACACAACATATCAATGTATATCCTTATTAATCAATCATCAGATACACCAATGCATAAAATTGAACAGAGTCCTGGGGTTACAGTTCAGTGGTAGAGAGCTTGCCTGGTACCACAAGGACCCAAGTTCAACCCCAGCTCTGCAAAGCAAAGCAAAACAAGACAAACAAAACAGAATTCAAACATACATTATTTTCCTGACATTAGGTACTAAAAAGACTACAAATATATAATTAAAGAAGACAGTTGAAAGTCTTTCACCAAATTTTATTTAATCCTTCATAAAAGAATACAGTTAACCTTCTAAAGCATTTCTTTTTGTTTTATGTTGTTGTTGTTGTTTTTTCTTTGCTTGTTTTGTTTGAGGTTGATATGAAATAGAAGAACCAGAGGCAGTGGGCAGAAATCCACCAAGTGGTGGCCGATTCCATCCATCATTGTGCAGTCTACACCATTACCTCCAGAAGCCAGGCCACTTCCTCTGACCCACAGGTCTTTCTTTCCTGTTGGGTTGCTCTGGCCTCTACTAGTCATGTCTCAAGGCATTTTTGCTGCTCGCTGGAATGAGGAATCAGCCTGTGATCTGATGTGGTGTCATCCAATAATTTACTTTTCACTTTCTTGGCGCTTGGAACTGAGTAACATTTCCGGGCATTGTGGGTTATTACCAATAGTAAATAACCACTCCAGAGAGCACCTGTGCAGGATAAAAAAAGTTTCAACACGTGATGCCATTTTTCATTAAATAACCTCATGATGTAGACACTGCAACAAACAAAATATTTACCTTAGGATGAGATAATAGAAGCCAGATTCTAAATAACTTGCTCAAACCCATCAGTCTAAGAAGTGGCTCCAATTTTAAATCAAATGCTCCTATGCTACATCCTACACACCTTGGAATACTAGGGTCAACTATCATTATGATAGGGTGGTGGCATTTTATCCACCCTTCCTGAAATTAGTTACTGTGAAAATGATAAAAATGTCCATAATTGACAAGTTTTTTAGCTTCCCTGTGTGAAGCATAATTTTATGTGTGTACTTGGCAAAGCTGTGGAGCACAGGTCTGGCAGACACTAGTTTAGACATTGTGGTGCGTTTATTTATGAATGTAATTAAAGCTTACAATCAGTTGATTTTAAGTTAAGAACTTGCATAGATTCTAAGTGAATACTAAGATATAAATGGAAAGGGAGGGAGATTACGTTCCAAATCTCTGATCGTTTTCCAAGATTCTGATATGAAAAATACTACAATCAAATTCTAGTCCATTGTATCCACTAGTTGTACCTAGTTAGTTGTGTCTGTAGACATCTGTGTACATGTGTGGGTGTGCACGTACTTGCTTCTGTTGGATACAGGAAAATCTCAGAGTATGTAAACTCATGAGGGAGATAATGACACTAAAGTTTGTTATGAGTATCTAGCTTCTTAAATACTTCTGACTGACTAAACCACTGACTTCAAAACCACTGACTACAGATAACTGTTACTGCTGACAGCCACTAGTGCTCTCTGAAATATTGGTCACTATGTGCTCAATTTAATAAAAACTAAGGTGTGTACCATCCTATAGGATTTCTAAGTGCACCATCATGTATAAGTTATTTCACAAGAAATATTTTTTGCTGTGTGAGGAGTAAGAACTGAGTGATGGTAGAGATCAATTTCTTCCTGAAGCCCCAGCACCATCCCAGAGTGGACTTTGCAGTGTGTGGACATTCAAACTATGTCTGCTCATTAGCAACTCAAGAGCCTCCGCAGAACCTATGCTGATTTGTTTATGATCAACTTGGCCTAGGGACAAGACACTTGCAATTTGGCATTTCATGTCAGAATGTTCATGATCTCTTTACCTATGAGAGATATTTCCAGTCCTGGCTTTAAACATCTTAATGACAAGAATAAGAACATATTCTCTACAGATGTAAAGATTAAATGAGATTACACATGGAAACTGCTCAGTGGTGTGCTCTATATGTGAGGTTAAGTGTTAGCTGTAATTCGATTACATATGGTATCTATGGCAATGTGTTAAGAATGCTGAGTTTTCTTTGTTTTTATGGTTGGCAAACTCAAAGCATACATTGTATATTCATCCAATGGAATTTAATGAACACCTATCGTGGAGAAAGCACCACATTGATTGCAGAGAAGGGCACACAGCTTTGCAAATATGCTTCTCTAAGCATAGGGTTGACCCTACAATGACAGTCACCACCCAGAGAGAACTGTTTCTGCCATGGCTACTCCCTGGATGATCTCAAGGGTAGCTCAATGCTGTGTGTCACCAGCCCTCCCGAGCATGCAGGAAGACCACATTTCAGTCTCTGTTTCAGTTAGGCTATGCCTTGTTGGGACTCCAGTCAGTGAAGAGTGGGTGGAAATGGTACCAACCCCTCAAGCCTGTCCTTAAAATCATCTCACCCCAGGACCTTCTATGTTTCCCACTTGACATCAGTGGAAACTACAGGAGTGAAATAAACACAGTCTGAGAAGCCTGGGAGGTGTGTGTGTGTGTGTGTGTGTGTGTGTGTGTGTGTGTGTGTGAATTTTTCACCAAGAACCATCATGGTGGTTCTCCAACATGTGATTCCAAGACAAGCAGTATCAGCTGCTCTGGGGTTCCTGCTTAAATGAAAATTACTCTTTTGCGTTTAGACCTACTGAACCAAATACTAACACCTATGTGTGCTCCTTTCTCTCTTGCATGTGCTTGTTTCTTCTTGGTCAAATGTAAGAGTCTACTGCTTCCATGTAAAGAAGATGATTTAAGAAATGACAAAATACCAGGGTATTAATTATACTTAAAAAGAAAACTGATGCCACACCTCTTCTAAATATGTCATAGTTACCTATCAAATGGAAAGATAGTCTACATGGATGACCAATTTCCTATCCCAAAGCATTCTCTTGCTTCCATTTTCTCTTATGAATTACAATTTTAGCACCTTTTTATCAGCCTTTAGAAGTGGGCTATCAACATAGTTTAATAATAAATTAACACCATGGTCTCTTTCATTTCATTTTATATTCAAAGGGAACAAGGTATACCTGTCTAGCCATTAAAAGCTGCATTGCACTGAAACAGTTCTACCAGTTGCACCTCATTGATGATGGCTGCATCCTACGGACAGTAGGGGATGGTCTTAGCATCTTCTCTGAGCTTCGTTACCGGGGTCAAATCCACGTTTTGAGACTTGCTTTCCCATGCAGGGTACTTAGCCTCTCTCTGTACTATTTTCTTCATTGAAAAAATACTGATATTGATGACTCAACTCATCAATTTGTTGTAGGATTGACTATAAGTATATGCAAAGCACCAAGAATAGTGCCTGATGCTTACTGAGTACTAAATAAGTATCGGAAGTGTGGATGTGATTGGCTTTCCAAAAGTAAACTCCATAGATTTCTAAGAACGTATTTGAAAATTATTTCAAAAGTTTACTTTTGGATACTAAAACTCATTCTAATGGATGACTTTTATGTTTTATGGACGTGTGTATCATGACTTTATTGACATATTTAAAATACCTCAGAGCCTTATTTATAAAGATTTAGAAAAAGTATATTGTGCTTCAAATCATGTTAACAAGTGTAGAACACATATGTTTCACTTTAATATTATTAAAATCGTTTAATGTGATCAAATCTGATGGCTGGTATGAAATAATCACTCAACATATTTGTATAAAAATACTGTTTATAGGAGTGTGATAGTTAATCTAAGTTGTCAACTTGACCTGATCATGACACACCCAAGATTATGTGATTTTGGGTGTGTAACAGCAGATTAAAGAGAAAGCCCTGCCCTGAATGTAGGCAGCAGAATTCGGATAGGTGCGGACTTAGATAAAAAGGGAGAAGCGACTCGTGTGTGCAACTCCTTCCGGGGAAAGCGCATCTGCTCTCGCCTGAGATCGTCAGCCGCCGGCTCCGTCTTTCTCCGAAGAGCTCGATCTTCTCGGCCTCCTGCTCTTGGAACTGAAACTCCACCATCGTTTCTCCGAAGAAACTTTCTGATCTTCACGTCTTGGACTGGGACTGAATTAGTGGTTGTTCCAATCCTAAGACTCCAGCTCTTAGACCGTTCGACCAGCTACTGGTTCCTCTGACCCTCCACGTGCAGTCAGAACCTGGGACTACATTGCTGCAAACTGTAAGCCATCTGATAAATCCTTTTTTTAAAATATACTCATTCTGTGTATTCTGTTAATCTAGAGAACCCTGTCCAATACAAGGAGCCAGGCTTGGTGGTGCACACCTATAATCCCAGTACTTGAGAGGCTGAGACAGGAGGATTGCAGGTTTGAGGACAGCATAAGCAAGGTAGTGAGGCTCTCAGCAACCTAATGAGACCCTGTATCCAAACAAAAAAGTTAAAAAAGGGCTAGAGGTGTAGCTCAGAGGTAGAATGCCCCTGGGTTCAATCCCCATACCACACACACACACAAAAATGCTATTTATAAATCACATTTAAAAAGGATTTAGTCTTTTTGAGGTTGATTTTCATATTTTAACTAATGAAAGGCAATGTAAACAGATTAAGACAACAATTAGATACTAATATTAACCTTTTAGAATGGCCAAAATCCAGAACACCAACAACAGTAAGTTCTGGCCAGACCAGGAGTAGCAAGCCCACTCATTCACTGCTGGTGGGGATTTAAAATGATATGGCCAACCAGATGCCGTAACAGTAGAAATGGTGATAAAAATACAATGGCATGTTGCCAATTACTTTTATAAATTATTCAACAGAGAAATAACAAATATGCTATGAAGTATAATCTAAATTGAACTAAATATTAAAGTAAATGAATAGTTCATCAAAAAAATGATATGTACACTTCGGATGACAAATTGTCCATTTCTTATAAAACTAAATATATATATATATATATATATATATATATATACCGTTGATGTATTTAACCAAAATAGGTAGAAACATATTTCCACACAAATCCTGCACATGGGTGTGTACAACATATTTATTCATAGTAGACAAACTTTGGAAGCAAGCAAGCCATTCTTCTGTAGGCGAATAAATACAAAACATGATAAAATAATATAATAGAATATTATTCGGTGCTAAAAAGAAATAGTCTATAAACCATGTGAAAACATGGTGGAAATTTAAATACTACTAAGTGAAAGAAGCCAATCGGAAGAGGCTACATACTTTATGATTGCAACAATATGACATTCTGGAAAAAGCAAAATTATGTGGACAGCAAAAAATCAGTGATGGCCAGTGATTATCAGGAAGGGAGGGATGAATAGGTGGAGCATGGTGGGTTTTTAAGGCAGTAAAATATTCTGCATGATTCTATAATGGTGGATATATGCCGTTATAAACTTTTCCAATTCCATAAATTACACAAAAAACCTTTCCAGTCCCGTAGAATACACAACACCAAGAGTGAACTCAATGTACAATATAGACTTTGAGTGATAGTGATGTGTCAGCATAGGTTCATAAATCCAACAAATGCACCACTGTGGTGTTTGATAATGGGGGAGGCCGTGCATGAGGATGGGAAGTGGGCATATGGGAAATCTTGGTATCATGCTCTCGATTTTGCTGTGAACCTCACACTGCTCTAGGAAGGATAAAATCTCACAAAGAGTAACGTGGACATTCTGATCAATGCAAATGCAGACACTTTCATGGATCCTATTGGTAGACACAGGGGTGGTGAGTTGTAGCTGTAGTAAAAGCTTAACTTAGTGACCACACAGTGCATCTTTGAGATATGAATTTTACTAATAACCACTCACTGGATTATGCCATCTGAGTTCAGGTAGCAACAGGTCTTTCCAGGGCTGTGCTGATATAACACTGAAAAGTAAAATTATTAGGAAATGTGTTTCTGTGAAATGCATCCCCTAGTACTGTCTCATGGTTGGCGGGCACGCAACCAATAAGGATAAAGCTAGCTCATTCACCTTAAACCTTTACTGTTTTCTTCTTGTAAGCTGTGTAAACAACATCATGAAATTATGATTCATGAAAAAATGTCTCATGAATATAATTTTATGCACAGTTTAACACAAGGCATTTAAAAGCTAATAAAATGTCATATGCTCATATGCTAAATGCCTTAAAAACATTAATTATGAGGCATTTAGAATCAGGATTTTTTTATTCTCTTGGCTCGGCCTCAGTCTTACTTGGCGTTGAACATGACCCTTCTTCATACTCTTAGGATATCTCACATAGAGCTTTATTTTTTTCAACCTCTAGGAAATATTTTTTTTTTGGCATTTGTAGGAAAAAATCCAGTTGAACATGCACTTTGCACCTGCTACTGCATTAGTATTTAAAAGTACTTTCTCATCTTGGTGATATAAGGAAATTATTTCATATGTCAAGTATACCTGCCCATCTTTCTGTTGACAGGGCCCTGGTTTCTCATTATGCACACTTTTACCCCACTCAACCAAGGGGCAGATGGGTCCCTGGCTGCCTTTAGAGTTAATTCATCATTGTTATAACCAAATATAATGGTGCCCTTGCTCTTTTCGAGATGGACTTAGGGTGAAGCTGGTCCTGGATTCTAATGAGAAGATAAATGAAGGCTTCTGTGAAGCCCCCCGGGTCCTCAGTCAGGACACTGGTACACAGTCTTTTCTGCCCCAGATGTTGGTGTATCTGGATGTGATGAATGGAAAAGTTTATGAGGGGAGTGGAACCCAGGGCTCCGATGGAAGCTGCGTGGCCAGTGGGGGAGAATGTGGATCCCGATGAATCAACAAGTTTCTGGAGCACCCCAGCTTAAAACAGACCTTATCTCTGGACGCTACTTCTGAGATAATATTGCTTTCTGTTCATTTGGTGTGGTATTCTTGATTCCTAGAATCAAAGATCTTCTAACCCATAAGATGTAATTTCCATTGACGAGGCTTGCATTCTTGAATATTTCAATTTACCTTGGATTATGTTTAAGAAAAGTGTATGCGAGATACCTCGTTGCGTTCAGTGCAAAGCAACATTATGGAAACAGACGCGGCATGATATGTGGACACTTTGCTTTGCTCAAGATGCTGACACACTTGTACTGAGAGTTTTATATATGTAGGCAGCATTCTCGGTGCTTTATGTGAAGTGCCTCGCTTAGTCGTCATAACATGATAGTGTAAATGCTCTTATTAATCGAGCCCTACAACTGACAAATTTAGAGTTAGACAACCTAAGTCTTGTGACACTATCAGAATTTCAGTTCAGGTTGCCTGACTAAATCAAATAAATGTGCTGATTTATTTTTATTTATTTTTGTAATAAAAGCCTAGTTGGGATTCACTCACTTAGATATTTTTCCATCTTGTGACCCAATTTGTCATTTACGTATTTAATTTTGGTACTGGGGATTGAGCCCAGGATCATTCTACCTCTGAGCTACACTTCCCTAGCCCTTTTTAAGAATTTTTGTTTTGAAACAGGGTCTCACCAGGTTGCTAAGGGTCTCACTAAGTTGCTGAGACTGTACTGGAACCTGTGATCCTCCTGTCTCAGCCTCCTAAGTACTGGGATTATAAGCCAATTTGTCTTTATTTTGAAAAGCAAAAAAAAAAAAAAAAGTCAGCTACACCTGCCAAATTAATTGGTGACCTTTTATCCACAAGAAATTGATATAATTAGATATTAAATCCTGAAAGTGTTCCTCCCTCCAAAACAGATTCTATGACAATAATATTAAATCATAAATTATTTTGGGTGCTTTGTGCCTGCTCGGAGCTGTTTTGTGAATGCCACATATCCTCTTTCATCTAACGTTTAGAAAACACTGGTGAGGTAGAAGAGATTTTCATTTCCATGTTATGTTCAAGGTGAGCAAGGTGCTGGGGCTTAGGTGACTCCACCCATTTCCTGGAGCTAGTCAGTGGTTGATTCCCCGTTTCCCCTGGAGTCTCCACAGAGACTATGTCAGTGAGCCCCTAGGCTTTGCTGCTTCCCACTTTCATCGATCAGAATAAATATGGCCAGGCGTGGTGGCGCACGCTTGTAATCCCAGTACTTGGGAGGCTGAGACAGGAGGATCCGGGTTCATGGCCAGCCTCAGCTCTCTCTCTCTCTCTCTCTCTCTCCCCCCCCTCTACTTAGTGAGGCCCTCCGCAACTTCGTGACACCCGGTTTCAAAATAAAGTATAAAAAATAGGGCCGGGGGTGTAGCACGGAGGTAGAACACCCCTGGGTTCAATCCCCGGTACCACAAAAAAAAAAGAGAAAGAAATACGTACTTACGTACTTACCTCTTTGAATTTTAAATGAACAATTCTATAATTTATAAATTTAAGTTTTCCTGTACATTTTTTTCAAGTGGAATGACTTCATCACGATTTATTTGACAACAGCAAAATGAGTGACATGCACCTTATCAAAAGGGCTAGTTTCCAAGCTGAGACACATTCGTTTTTACTTTTCATGGTCTTCAGTGTTCCAGTAGCTCTATTATTTTATTGAGGATTTTGTGGTGGCTTAGACTGTGCTGTTGAAAGTGTTCTTAAAAACTTACTGGCTGGATATGGTGGCACATACCTGTAATTCCAGTATTTGGGAGGCTGAGAAAGGAAGATCGCAGGTTCGAGACCAGCCTCAGCAATTTAGTAAAACCCTCAGAAACCTATTGAGACCTTGTTTCAATATTAAAGTAGACACAACCGAGGGAGGGTATAGCTCGGAGGTAGAATGCCCTTGGGTTCAATCCCCAGTACAAACAAACAAACAAACAAATAACAACATCCCCCCCCAAAAAAAAAACAACAAAACTCCCAGCACTCCAAGGACGTGTTATTCTGTCTACAGAACCACACCTGACTTCACAGTGTGTATTTAAACATCTGGGAATTGTAGGAACCATTTATGTTTCAAGCTCCTATACTACATTTTAGAAATCATCAGAGTCACAAAAGACAATATAGTAAAAATACGTATTTTTTAAACCATTTTTTTATTGTCAGCCATATCAATGTCTTTTCATAGATCATTAACAGAACCAGGGGCCTGTTTGGTTCAGTTTGGGGGTTTCTCTGTGCAGTCTCACAACAAATTGACAACATATTTATTTTTTACTTCCATACCCGTCTTTAAAGTATCAGTATAATGTGCGGGTACCAAGAAAAAGTACGGATCTTATTTTGGGTGGAAAAACTTAGCCTGTAAAGATTTGGAAAATTGGTGTGGAGCGGTGGTTCTTGTTTTTGGCTGCCTGGTGGACTTGGAAGCTTTGAAAAATAGCACTGCTTGGATCCGGCTTCTAAGGTGCTGGTGTTCTTGGTTTGGGGCCAGTTCTGGGCTTAGGAGTTTTAAAGACTCTGTGGACTTTGATATGAAGCCAAGGCTAAGAATCACTCACATAGGGATACATGCGTAGGAGCTAAACAGGTACTGAGAAAAGGAGCCACTCTCAAGTGACTTAGCCACTAATATTCAATAATACTCAAACTACAAAACTTAAAAAAATCAATAACACGTTGCTAATACGAAGCCAAATCTTTAATTAAATAAGTGGTAGAGGATTTATAATTCAGGAGAACAAAGCCACAGAATTTTGTTTCCTTCTAGAGTGACTAAACAAATGTAAAAATAATAGGCTAACAATAAAAAAGAGAACAAAATACAAAGATTGGAATGAGGTCAGTGTCCTTTCATTATTATGGGTGGCTTTGGGTTTTCAAGGTCAGCTCTTGGAGGGAACTTCTTTTCCCTTTAATCCAGTTGCTGCGGAAGCAGGTCAGCAGGGACTCCCCCTGATCCAGTCTTTTCTCAATACAAGAGAACTCTTCCTGATGGATTTATCTTCCGGATTCTTTCTAGTCCTTCTTTTCCTAAAGAATGATCAAGCAGGAAGAAGAATGCTGGAGCAATGGAAAGGCAAGCTGGCCTCGACTGGTAGATAGGTATTGTCGCAGGCAGGGAGTCTGTGCATTTGTTCCTGCACGGCCAATGAAGTTATGGGCAGATTTGGGGATCTCGTGGAGAGTTTTCTGGGATAATGCATATTATAGAAAGATTATCCAGAAGCCTACAGCCCCTCCTCCTCAGTGTTGAGTTCCTCTAAGATTTTAAGGGACAGATTATAGAAAAGAAGTAACAGAAGCCGGGCGTGGTGGCACATGCTTGTAATCCCAGTACTTTGGGAGGCGGAGACCAGAGGATCTGGGTTCGCGGCCAGCCTCAGCTCCCTCTCTCTCTCTCTCTCTCTCTCTCTCTCTCTCTCTTTCTCTCCCTGTCTCTCTCTCTCTACCTAGTGAGGCCCTCCGCAACTTCATGAGACCCGGTTTCAAAATAAAGCATAAAAAATAGGGCTGGGGGTGTAGTACAGAGGTAGAACGCCCCTGGGTTCAATCCCCGGTACCGCAAAAAAAAAAAAAAAAAAGAAGTAACAGGTGCAGCAGGCATTGTTGGTAGAGGTTAAGGTTGGTTCACTTTGTCGTTCTCCTCAACACTGATCTCCTGCTACTTTTGGTGTGAGCCGTGCATGCACTCCAAACAAAAATGTTTAGTCACTGCCCTTTGAATATTCCCTCTGTCTTTCTCATTCTTTGGTTCCTTTCACACAGCTTGCTCCATTTGGAATCCCCTAGCCACTCCATATTTCTCTTGGCTGGAGCCATCCTTGACTCTTCAGACCACAGAGGTATCTTTTTGTCATTCCTGAAGTGCACATTTTTTTCCCTATAGCTTTCAAACTGTGATCATGTTCTTCTCTCTGGAATTGCTTGGGGTTTTACTATTTTTAAATTTGATATTTATCTATGTTTTCTTCCAAAGTAGATGATAAGTCTCTTGGATGTGGAAAGCACACAATGTGTTGATATCAACACCGATATCTCCCAAATCCCACTGTGGCTCTCAGTCTCGGTCCTTATACATGTTGGGTATTAAATGAAGGTAAGTCAACAGAAAGGTGATGAATAAATGTACAAACAGGGAGGGAGAACACAAATCAATTGTTAGCATTGAAATTTGAAACAAGAATGTGGCTGGGCATGGTGGCACCCACCTGTTATCCCAGTATTAGGGAGGCTGAGACAGGAGGATCAGAGGTCTGAAGCCAGCCTCAGAAATTTAGTGAGGCTCTCAGCAACTTAGTGAGACCATATTTTCAGACAACAAAATAAAATAAAATAAAATAAAATAAAACAAAATAAAATAAAATAGGGCTGGTAATATAGCTTGGAGGTAGAATGCCCCTGGGTTCAATCCCCAGCACCACACACACACACACACACACACACCCCAAGAATGTACATAATGACCCTATAGAGATCCATTAATTCTAGGACCACACAGAGACTGTCACGTAGGAAATTTGATTTTAGGGCTAGAATCAAACTTCCTGGGCTGCGGTGACTTTAAACTACAAGAGTAGAGAAGCATGGGTCTCTCTTCTAGTGCCATGGGACACTTCAATAGGATAGCACTAAAGGGTAGTAAAACTCACTCCATCCCTATCCTGCTAGATTAGGGTCTGAGGACAATGGATGGCCCAGACCCCTCCCTGCTATTCTCAGAGCAGAGGCAACCCTGGTCCTATGAGGCTGGCTCAGTGTTCCTCTGTGGGACATGGTCCTGGGCTGGGATCCAGCCTCACTGACTCTGTGATTATTTTCTTGAAGCCCTGGGTTTTGTTCAATTTCCAAGAGGATTTGCAGGAGGGCGATTCTTCTCAGAGACAGGCCCAAAAAAGACCAATCTTGTCTCTCACATTTAGTGTGTTAATCATATGAAGCTGCTATTGTTTGACTTTTTTTTACTTTAAAAATTCAATATTACAAGTTTCAATCTAATGTCTGTAGGCACAACGCACATTCATATATTTAGAGAAAATACCAAGAAAATTAGGTAATAGAGTAAGCAACTGAAAAGAAGTTATTACTGTATTTCAAACTTGGAAAAATAGTCTCTAGGAAACTTGAAACACATCAAATATGTCCTTAAAGGACATTCATCTGTTGAGATTGATTTTAACTTTAACATGATCTCTTTTACCACTTTTCTTTTTAACATCTAAGCTCCCCGGAATGTCCTCAGTTTTATCCTAAAGGACGTGGACATAATTATTCCGAGAAATATCGAGATCATATACAAACTCCTCCTTTGTTTGCCTCAAAACCCCACAATAATCCTTTAATAAAAATTCTGGCATTTGCTCTTTGTGCCTGACTGTTTCCCAACAAAGACACATTAAAAACCACAGTTCATCGTAGCAAGCGAAAACTCCGTGGGGGATGGCACGCAGACCAGGCTCCTCACTATAATGCCTTCCCCTCACCGTCCAGCTTCTGTGTTTTTTGGATAATAAGAAAGCAACGAAAACCAAAGAGAGTCTTTTAAAAGGACAGTGTGGAATTACATTTACTGTCATTTTGAGTAGTCTTTCCCCGGTCATTTGGTTTGATTTCTGATAGTGTCAGGTAGGAATTCCTGTGAGGTCTTCCATATTCCAGGGTAGAATGGGACACCCCAGGCAGGGTGAGGAGACCCTGACAATGATACCTCCATCTGCTCATGGACAGATGAGTGAGCTCTGCTGTGGACCTGAGGCTCAGCACATGGGTCTCACACCAGATACTTCACGAGTATCTTCCAGCTATAGGGTTTCCCCCTAACCAAATCAACAAGGTAAGACACACAAGACCTAAAACATTCGACAAAACAATACTAAGCCTTTGATGTATATGACTCAGTCATTTTTGTGCCTATGGGAGTGTTTTCACATGGTTAACAGGGGTTGCTTCAGGTTCCTCTGCATTACCACTTCCCGGATCCTTGGGAAGTCTCAGGTCCCGGGATCTACTCTGCAGGCATGCCTTTTCAAACCAGTACACAAATGACCACTTTAATGGAAAATGTCACTCTCTGGTTGTTACCACTTTTATAAGTAATATAGTGATGAATTTACCTGGACACAAATCTATTATTTTCCCAGAATAAAAATCACATTCCTGTAAGCCAAATGATATGAGCATAAACTTAATTTATGTACAAAATATACTTAGCCACAATGAAACTTCCAAAAATAGAGATCATTTTGGGATTGAACCCAGGGGCATTCTAGCTCCAAGCTACACCTCCAGCCCTATTTGTTATTCTTTGTTTTGAAAAAGGGTCTCACTAAGTTGCAGAGGGCCTCACTAAGTAGCTGAGGCTGGCCAGGAACCTGTGATCCTCCTGTCTCAACCTCCCAAGTACTGGGATTACAAGCGTGGACCACCACACTTGACTATCAAAAGTAGAGATCTATTTAAAGCCACATACTGTAACCACAGTGAAATAAAATTAGATATTAGAAAAAATGTCAACAACCAAAGATTCTAAGCATTTTTAACTTAAAATTAAAAATTTTTATAAAAAGAATTCACTGAAATGAGCACATGTAATATCAATGAACTATTATTTCAACTATTTTGCTATTTAGAAAATAATTTTATTATCTAGAAGTATTTAAAACATATAATATGTTTAATTTAAGAACGAGAAAAAGGAAATTATACTTAAAGAGGAAAAAATTGAAAAATATTAAAACTAAAATTAATAAATTATAATTAAAAGTTACATTGGTGAGTAAAGTTAAATGTTAGTTCTTTAAAAATAAAACAGGAAAGCTCATATCAATCACAAAAATATACAACCATTAGTAGTAGTAAAAAATGGGGTTATTTAGCCATAATTCTGGGACAGTATAATATACCTGCAAGAATATCTTTATGACTATCTGGTAATAAATTCATAAATCCAAAAGAAATGCATGTTTTCCACAAATGATTACAATACAATCAATAGAATTCAGAGATGTTAAATAGACCAACAAACACAGCAAAATTGATACTTTTGTAGGGTGCACAATATAAAAGTGTCAGACCCCTATGCCTTCATTGGCAAGTACTCACCGGCAAGTGATAGATTACCCCTGTGTACCACTATGCTTTGGAGAGCATACTATTTCATTTTCAGAAACTATCATAAACATAGCTTCCAAATCTAATAAATAAAAGAACATAACATTCTTATTTACAAATATGAGTGTAAAATTTAAAAACTACATTAGAAAATCAAATCTACCAAAGAATATAAACACACTTAGGGAATAATATACAAAGATAAGATAAGGATCATTCTAGGACTACAAGAATAGCATCATTTATAAAAATTATTATGTTAACAATTTCAGTAGAAAATTATAGTTAAATCTATCACTACATGCTAAGAAAAAAACTTGATTGCAGATAGTAACCTACAATTGAAGAATGAGAAAACTTTCTGAAAATAATAAGCAAGGTGCTATGAAGAAACGGGAGGATTCTGGAAGGAATCTACCTGCAGAGCTGACTTTTGGTCCTGACCTGAAGGATCAGTGGGATCCAGCTATCTAGAGAACCAGGGATCAGAACTAATGGTCTAGGCGCTGGGAATCAAGGAAACAAGCATGCCACGCGCCATGAATGAGCAGAGGACACTCAAGGAATGAGATAGGGGCCGGGGTGGGGCCGGGGTGTGGCTGATTCCACTTAATTCTTGGAAGACAGTGGGTGATGAGCTGGAGGATGCCCACAAGGGGCTGCTGGTGGAAGGGCTCTGAACATCATAGCAGATGGCTTAGATTTTTATTCTGATTGGAGTTCCTTCCCATTGAAGATTTTGAGTAGGAGAGTAATTTGGTATTATTTTAGACAAAAACAATTACTCCAATTATTTGGAGAATGTGAGGGACTGAAAGTGGAATAGGACTAATAGGTTAGTCAGTTTCTGTAACTGGGAGAAAAATACATGAGAAAATCAAGTTAGAGGAGAAATTTATTTTGCATCGCAGTTTTAGATGTTTCAGTTCATGCTCAGAAGGTTCTATTGTGTCTGGCTTGTGTTGAGGCGGAAAATCATGGAGGAAGGGCATGGTGGGGTAGAATTGTCCAAACCACAGCAGCCACAATGAGAGAAAGAGAGGGAGAGGGAGAGGGAGAGGGAGAGGGAGAGGGAGA
>PVJS01031013.1:11484-23801 GCA_004027185.1 Glis glis | reverse complement strand
ACAAAAAAGAAAAAAAAAAGAGATGTTGAGGAAAAATGAGAAGTCCTCAAGTCTACACAAGAGGGACAGGGTGTGGTCTAGAGATAGAAAGGATGATTGGTAGAAAGAATTAAGGGTCCTCTTGTAATCAGTGGCCATTATTCTCTTGCCACAGAAAGCAATATGGAGAAGACACGGGGAGACAGAGAGCTGGATTTTATCAGGGCTGTGTGTGTGACCAAGCAAGATGCTCAAGGTGACTGCACTCAAGTGACGACAGTGACAAATGAGAGAAGTCAAGCTGGGTGGGTAGGAAGGGGGCGATGGGACTGGGGTGAGGGACGTGGAATCTGGGTGGGATCAGCAGATTAAAGCTCTCCATGAGATGGAAGGGCTGTGAGTTGGGCCTGTGGAGGAGAGGAATCTCTGGTTGTCTATTCAGAAGCGTCTGATGTCAGATTCTTCCACAATACTCTCAGGTACCGTGATGGTGCATTAAAGTGTCTTATTTTAAAAATTACCCTCATTTTGCACAAACATGGCTGCCAAATGCATGTATTACTACCCATTCCCACTAATTGGTTCATTCTCTGAACAACTGGCAAAACGGCAAGTGCTGATGTTGCAGCTGTGCCTGTATTGCCGATTGCCTCGGGAGAGGGAAGAAACAACTAGAAGTATTGCATCAGTCAATGTCAGAATAAACAGTTATTTACTGTGTAATTAGTAGTCTATATCATTGATATTACCAAACTGATGCTTGAGTTTACTTTTGCATTGATAGAAACATTTCAATCTTTACAGTAATTATAGTGGGGAATAACTTATGCTTACTTAAGAGGATTTCAGAGATGGATCCCCACTGAGCTGGCTAGATCTCTGTTCTGCCTGACTCCTGTCAGTCTCCTTCAGAGGTGTTAAACCTGTTTCTCATGCCACCTTGCTAGAGAGCGTCTCCCCCGACTGATCTTGTTTAGAGAAATCACTGGTCTGGAAACTAGGTGTAGGTGGTCCCAGGCTGGAGAGTCATATCCTTTCTTTAGTACCCTGAGAAGTTCTCACTTGGATCCCATTTGTCTCTGACACCCTTAAGATTGTGATATAGATTAATATGGTCTTGGGGTAATAAATAAAATAAAAGCAAACAGAATTATTTGGCAAAGTATAGTCCATCATTTTTGCATGACAATGACCCATTTTTCTGCAAGATCAATTGGATTTTGAAGCTCAAGAATTTAACACAGAACTGGGCATGGTGTGGCATGCCTGTAATCCCAGTACTTGGGAGGCTGAGAAAGAAGGATCCCGGGTTTGAGGCCAGCCTCAACAACTTAGCAAGGCCCTCAGCAACTTAGCGAGACCCTGTCTTAAAATAAAAAATAAAATAGGGCTGAGGGTGCAGCTCAGAGGTAGAATGCCCCTGGGTTCAATAACCAGTACCACAAAATAATAATACTAATAGTTTAATACAGGCTACTTGTCAGATATATTAATTTCTCAGCTGTCTGAAATTGTTGTCATGGATGGGACAAGCCACAATCCTGGAATACCCACAGTGTAAAATTTCTACTATAAGTGTAAACAATGCCACAGTAACAGTATCTGATACTTGGATTTTTGCTGAGGTCAAAATTGTATGTTGAGATGGTGTGTTATAATGTAGGGGAATACTTTGATGATCAAAGAAAAGTGGTTATGCTTCAAAATTTTACATTACACTGTAGACCTTTTGAATATATATATTACATTCTTGGTGGAATTGGGTACTATGAGTGCCACCAGACATACCATCAACCATTCCCTGGAATTACTGTCAAATCACCAGACAAATTTTAAAAAACATTACTCATCAATCAGATATTCTGAGGTATTTGTCTACTTTGTAGATACACAAACCTTTCTTCATGAGGATACATGTGACCCCCAAGTTTTAATTTTTGTTATCACATATTATGGGCACCCTTATTGTCTCAAATGAAATCCTTATTAAATACTTATACCCTATAAACTCGCTGAAAGATGCTTAAAAGTGAAAGCAAACATATTTCCATGGATTTTCCTATTACAAATATAGCTACATTAAACTAACCCTTTACATAAATGAATACTTGGAATGAATATTTTGTACATGTTTTTAAATAAATGAATAACTTGTACATGTTTTTGCAAAAACAAATGAAGTTGATTGTGTTAAGCTGCCACAGCTAGTTAGCACCAATGGCAGTACTGGAATCCAGGACTCCTAACTTTCTGTCTAGTGTGCTTTCCCACACACAGACCTATAGAATCTGAGCTGAGAATCATTGTGTCTCCCCTGCTCTGATAAATTCTTATCCCTTTAGAAAAGTGCATTATGAAACTTCCAGTCTTTAAATGCTCTGCTAACTTAAGTAATAGGATGTTGAACATAGTATAAATGATATTACCTTGGCCTGCAAAGGTTGAATTTTAGTGCATGTAAAAGCAAATTCTGAGCCTTATAATACATTTTTCATAATAGAGACCATCCATCAAGGTGCAAAAAGGCATGCTAAAGCAATGAGGGGCATTAAAGCAAATAACTCAAATATATAATGGACTTCCTCACAGTAAGCTGACCTGAAATATCAGGATATTTGCCTTATTCTTGGGTTTGCTTCTTTTTAAAGGATGCAAGTGGTGAAGGAAGCTCACACAGCCCACACAAGTGGTTAGTTTGAAAGCTTTTTTGATCCATTTTATCAAACCTTTTAAATGTACAGTTAAACATTAAATCCAATTTTCCAATTAATTTCACAAAAGAGATGCTATTTATATTGGTTGCCCAAGTATGCTCCTGAATTGTGTCGAGAATGTTTAATTTGGTAATGCCAACAAGCAATGTCTTTAATACTTGCTACTAAACTTGACACTGTTCTAGAGCCTCTAAGGATTTTAAAGAGTCTAAACTGCACAATTCAAAATCATTTTAAGTCAGCAAGTTTGTATGCTTCATAAGGGACATTTAAAGCTTAATTTATTTTCTTTGAGTTTATTATCAATAACTGTTTTATTACTAATGCCCAGATTTCTTTACTTTTTATATTTACCTACATATTTACCATTTATGGGTTCTTCAGTTCTTCCTAAGTATCCAAGTTCTTATCAGATGTCACTTTTCTTTGGCTACAGAACATCCTTTGCCATTTCTTGTAGTGTAAGTCTACACATTATGAGCAATGGTTTTCGCTTGGTTTTTATCTGAAAATGTCTTTATTTCATCTTCAATCTTGAAGGATATTTCTACTTGGTATATACTCTCTGACAGTCTCTTTGGGTAGCCTTGACTCTGTAGGCCCCTTGTTTTGGATGAGAAGTTAGCTGCCATTTGTAACATCATTCCCCTATAGATAGTATGTCATTTTTTTTCTCTGACTGCTTTCAAGAGTATCTCCTATTTTTGTTTTCATCAATCTATTATTTGAAATTTAACAAAATATTTTTTTGTGTGTGGTGCTGGGATTGAACCCAGAGGCATTCTACCTTTGAGCTACAACCCCCAGCCTGATTTTATTTCTTATTTGGAAACAGGGTCTCACTAGGTTGATGAGAGTCTCACTACTTGCTCTGGCTGTCCTCCAACCTGTGATCCTCCTGTCTCGGCCTCCCAAGTACTGGGATTACAGGCATGCACCACCATGCCCGACTCTAACAAATTATTTTTGCATTTTTTCTAAGTTATGTGAATCTGTAGGTTTATGACTCTTACCAAATTTGAGGAATTTTTGGCCACTATGACTTTATTTATTTGTTGTTCCCCATTCTTTCTCTCTTCTTATGAATTCAATGGGATATATGTTATAACTTCTAATATTGTCCCACAAGTCATAGAGGCTGTTTATTTCTTTTGTGACTTCTAATAGTTTTTATTAATCTCAATTCAAGTTCACTGATTCTATGGTCTGTTATCTGCAATAAAGCCCTGCCAATGAGTTTTCCTTTTCAGATACTGAATTTTTCACTTCTACAATTTTCTTTTTTTTTCTTTAGTTTCCATTCCTCTGCTGAGATTTCTTATCTGTTTATTATTATTTTCCTCTAGGTCCTTGGACATAATTAAAATAGTTGTTGTAAAGTAACTATCAGCCCATTCCATTATATTGGTCATCTTGTGATCATTCTTATTGATTTATTCTTGAGTATAGGTGATGGTTTCTTCTTTTTTCTTATGTTTAATTCTATCCTGGAAATTTCTGTGTTTTGTGTTAGGTCTACTGAAAAATGTTTATTTTTTGTTTGTTTGTTTGTTTGTTTTGGTAGGTTGTTAATCCTCCTGAAATTTCAAAATGTGTTACATGTTCAAAAGTAGACACATTCAAGCTCTGTCTTATCTCCAGTGGACAACAGCTGAAATGTTTCTTGAGTCTTTTAACTTTGACCAGCCCGCGTGCAATCAGCTAGATATTTGGGCAGAATTTGAAGCTTCCCTCTGTGGCTCGTTCCTTTCCAGGTAGAAACAGAAAAGGAGATCTTGGCAGCTGGGAGCTAGCCTGGCACTAACTTGTGGGACTTGATTTGGCTAGAAGGTATCCAGACGGCCACAATAGGCTGTGGTATTCTATTGTTAAATACTAAAATAGGAATTCTCAGAATACCTTTATCAGACAGGACCATTCTGTGACTATGATGATTTAAGACAAAAAGACCATTCTATAATCATGTCACAAAACAGATAAAAATACGAACATTGTCTAATTCATATGAATGACTAACTTTCCCATCTGTAGCTAATGGTAAGCGACTGCTGCTTCCTTCACAGTTTTCAGATAAGAAATATTAAGATCCCCAACCATAAAATTATCTCCACTTCTTAACATTGAGTTCAAAACAAAACTCTGCTTCCTTAAACAATCCCTGAAAGAACACAACAGAAACCCAAATCCCAAAGCATACAAGTTCCCCATGGTTCCCCGTGGCATGTGTTCTTCCTCCCATCTCTAAATCCATAAGCCCAACTTTGTTCAGTAGGTGAATCCAAGGATCAGTTGCTGAAGGGTAGTGACATGGAATTTCCTCCTTCACTTTCTAGTAGAGGTCATAGATGCTAAATCTGGCCTCTGATTTTTAAAGCCATGAAACAATAGGACTTTTATCTAACTTCTAGCTACTAGACACTGTGCTGCATCTGTCCGCCCTGTGGCAAAAAGCAATACAGATACTGGGAAACTCACCTAGTACTATTCTAGTTTCCACCTTCTTTTGGTTGTTTCTCTGTGCCTTCAGAGAGTCATTCACTATGGTTTTTCCATAATTTATAATTGTTATCTCCAGTGGATTGTTCCTGTGTAAATTAGTTCATTATTATCAAAAGCGGAAATTATCTTTTTAGTTGTTATTAGAATGTATTCCTTTGTGTTATGCAGCGTGACCCTACCCTGGACCGTCATTCTGTGTATCACAATTTAGTAGTCGCCATCTTTCAGTGGGTAGGGATTGAGTTATAGCTGCTAAATAGATAACTTAAAGGCAGAACCTTGAAAGGGCCAGTTAGGTTATTCAGTATAAGGCTTGGCAGACTTTTGGTATCTTTTTGCTGGGTAGAAATCAAGACTTGTCCAAACAATACAATTACAAGAAAGTGTCCATTTCTTGGTCTAATTTTAGTGTAATATAAGAGTATCATGGATAGAGATCATTATAATATGTATATTGATCAGGCACACAAATATTTTTCTAGGAAGTATCATTGAAAAATTGATAGCCAATGCTTTTTGGAAAAGAATTTGTCACTGGAATAGCAGTACTTTGAGAATGAAGTTGATGTGACTGTTAATTTTCTAAAACTAGTGCAAAGCTTAGTATTTGTGATATATTAAAGTAGTGATTGTTGTGTTTCTTACGGGAATCAGGACTCTAGAAGCACATTCTTTTTCTCTATCATTTAAAGTCCAATGTGTTTCTCCCATGGGTTAGATTTGTATGGGTTCTGTCTGGAGAGAAAAAAATCTTTAACAATATTTACTCTTAGAATTTCTCTCTAACTTATGAGTAACATACAACTTTATTCATATGAGCAAGACGTGAGAGTTAGAAATACTTGGTGTTTCTTTAGCCATTGCATCATATTGATATGCTGTTAAATTTAAGTGATTTATTGTTTTTTATTATAGCTGTCTCATATCTGCATAGAAATCTTTATAACTTTTTTTTAGAAGTGTGAAAACTGCCTTTCATAACAGACAAAGTTTAATACTACACCTGCCCTCCAGCGGCAACCTCTCCCCCCAGCCTGCAGCACTCTTAAAAGCCCTTATTCTGCTGTATCTTTTCTATAGAGGAAACATTACCTTCCACCATAGTTTATAATATTTTTACTTACGTTTATTGCATGTGTTATGTTTACCATATTGTCTGACTCCTCTGCTAAAATGTAGGATCCAAAAGGGTAAAGATATGCCTAATTTGATCATCAAGAGCTCTGTGAGACTAGAGTAGTATTTGGCACGTGGAAATTCCTCCATATATAATTATTAAAGGAATGAATAAAATGGTTTATATAAACCAGATTTGACTTGACTATCAATTTGGAGGAGGTGGAAGGAGACCTGCCTGCCTCCATCTTCTGTCTATTCCATTTAAACTATCTGCCAGAATCATCTACATAAAGCACAGTCCAGGGTTTTTTTTTTAATCTTTCCTGGAAAACTGTTAACATCTCCCCAGTGTCTCTAAAATGAAATCCAAATTCCCTAGCTTGGCATGTGAGGCCCTCTGCAATCTCTCCTCATTCTGCCAACGATTTCATCGACCAACGCTCTCCTTCTGCTCCAGCTTTCCTGTGTGATCTTTGGGATTGCTTCCTCATTGCCATCTTTAAATGTCTTGATGCTGTGGCCTATCCTGATTATCTCATCTTAAATGGGAACCACATTCTTCATTTCCCTTATCTAGATTTATTTTTCTCCATTTGCCTATCACTTCCAAGAGACCATATGACTTATGCACTAGTTATATTTATTCTGTATTTCCTCCTCAAATATAAGCTCCATGAAAATGAGAGTTTGTGCCTGCTATGTTTTCTGCAGTATCCCCAGTGTTTACGATAGTGCCCTGTCTCCATAGCTTGGGCACCTTTTTCGTCCACTTAAATTTTGCTTTCCTGAACTCCATGTGTCTAAATCCTACCCATTTGCCAAAGCCTAGCTTAAGTGCCATCTCTTCTGAAACATTTCCCTGCTTTCCTGAACTGAGGTGAAGATAATTTCTTCCTCTTCTGAACATCAGTAGCATTTAGCCAAAAACTACATGTTATCACTGACAAAAAAAATGTTTTTTGCTTTTATTTGGGTTATTTATGCGCATGTCTTGTCTCTCCTTTAACAGTTCTGTGAAGACAGGTTTCACTCATCTTTACAATCTAATGGTACCTAGTTCTATATACATAGTAATGCTATGAATATGCATTGAATAATAATGCTATGAATATGCTTACCACAGAACTTTCTACTGAAATGTAGGAACAAGACTTTGACTCATATTAAAAACCCTTGAGAGCCGGGCGTGGTGGCACACGCTTGTAATCCCAGTACTTTGGGAGGCGGAGACCGGAAGATCCGGGTTCGCGGCCAGCCTCAGCGCGTGCGCGCTTTCTCTTTTCTCTCTGTCTCTGTCTCTCTCTCTCTCTCCCTAGTGAGGCCCTCCGCAACTTCGTGAGACCCGGTTTCAAAATAAAGCATAAAAAAAAATAGGGCCGGGGGTGTAGCATGGAGGTAGAACACCCCTGGGTTCAATCCCCGGTACCGCAATAAATAAATAAATAAATAAATAAATAAATAAATAAAAACCCATGAGAAGGACTTTTTATTTTGAGCTTCATTGTTTTTTGGGAAAATCTAATTATGTCTTGAGTTCAATGGACTTAAAATATACAATAAGATGGATTTTCTATATTTGATTTCACATTCAGAGACTAGTCTAAGTCCTTTCCTGGCTTTTTTCACTTCAGAATAATTTATTTCTTTCAAAGGATTTGTGCTACACAAATTGTTTACTCATAAACTAATATGTCTAGTTACCTAGAATAGTTCATAATTTCATTAAGGAAAGTATAATTAGAGACACAAAGAACATAGGATTAATATCAAGCAATATATGTGGATTTCCTTGGGTGTTTTACTTTTCCATAGTGTGTGCATTGGCATTAATCAATCACTTTATATTAAATACTACTGGGAGAGATGATAGGTCAGTGCTACAAAACATCATGGGACTGAAAGCAAATTTGATGATGATTTTGCCTTCTTTATTCTGGGAATCCAGAGAAAACCTCTACCATTAGATTATATTTGACTTCAAATCTTTCTCTTATAGTCCTTTCCTTACACCTATTGCCTATTAGTTAAAAAAAGATGACTCCCTCCCTTATATATGAAGGTTTTATAACCCAAAAGTTTAATATTCATCATCAAAATTTTAAGGAGGGAATATTTTAGTTCTTGGTTTTAAGGAAGCATTTCTTCTTCCTTTTTTAAATCCTCAAGGTAAAAGAATTGTCAAAGCAATCAAAACACTCAATGGACAACTGGTAATTAGCATATCATATTTCTTGAAGCTGGTTAAAAGAAAGTATAACTGATGGAATTGTGCTCAAAGTCTTGAGTGTGTTTCAAAGAAATCGTTGATATTGAACACATACAGTACCAAGGATTTCTGAAGTATGTCAGTGGAGTGGCCATATGGTGGTATGCAATAAAATGTACTTTCCAAACTCTTCATGTAAAAACTTAATCTTGGCTCACAACAGTAGTCTATTCTCTTTCCACCTGTCCCATGTCGCTGGAAGCCTTTGCCAGGAAACCGGGTCCTGTGCTAACTTCCAGTGACACATTCATGCATGCTTCCTGCAGTGCTACCCACTCAGCTCTGCCACTGCAGATGAGCTGTGCTCAGAGCAGACCAGACCTTGCAGGGAGATCAAGGTCAGTAGGATGGGGAAGGACCCTGACTGCTGACCAGTTCTAGAATGGAGAATGTTCCTTGATCCCCAAATTTAGTGAGAACTGGTATTACAATATTTTACAAGCAAAAAAAAACCCCTTAACTATTCTTTATTTAAGGATGCAGTTCCTCTAGTTTAGTCCTCTATTCTTGTTATTGCCAACCCTTTGTTAATGGACTCAGTTTATAAGGGTTTTTAGCACCTCATCTGATTCCCATAATGTCTGGTGTACAATGGCATTCAATAAATATTTATTGAGTTTATGAATAAACATGAGCAAATGACTCAAATGGTTCATTTCCTGTATAAACCTTTCTTTTTTTTTTTTTTTGCGGTACCGGGGATTGAACGCAGGGGCGTTCTACCTCCGTGCTACACCCCCAGCCCTATTTTTTATACTTTATTTTGAAACTGGGTCTCACGAAGTTGCGGAGGGCCTCACTAAGGAGAGAGAGAGAGAGAGAGACAGAGAGACAGAGAAAGAGACAGAGACAGAGACAGGGAGAGAGAGAGAGAGCTGAGACTGGCCGTGAACCCGGATCCTCTGGTCTCCGCCTCCCAAAGTACTGGGATTACAAGCGTGCGCCACCACGCCCGGCCCTGTATAAACCTTTCCATTGCTTTAGATCCAAACTAAAGATTGTGGTAGTGAAAGGATACTATTTTCAGGTTTAGTTCATGCTTTAGGGGATCACTATATAAAAATCTCATTATTTGTTTTTAGAGAGAAATCAATAGCACCAGCTCAGGATTATAAAGGTAGCTTATTTGCATTGTTACCACCTTGCCAATTGCACAAGCCATGAAAATTCTTTTGGAAATTAGGGATAGTGCCTGATGCAAGCACAGTGAACATTCTCCTCAACCTGTGCTGATGTGGCTGGCGATGAGGCTCAGATGCACTTGGTATACATCCTCTGATCTCTCCTTTGAACTCTCTTTTTGACAACTGGAAGGTCTTAGAAAGCAGTTAGTGGTCCTTAAACCCTGACAATGAACAGTGGCAATATAAAAGGCAATATAAAAGGTGGTAATATCTGGTTCTTGTTTTGTCTTTTAGTGTGATCAGGAAAAAAATCAGGTTGTTCTATGCCAGATTACACTTTATCCAATTGTGTCTTCTCTTTTATTCCTTAGTAAAAATTGAGAGAATCGGTGGTAGGAGGCAAAGAATTAATGTGCCTTATAAAAAAAAAAAAACTTGAAAACTCTCAACTAAATCAAAGCCTAATATCCATGCAGAACATTAAAACCTGTGCTTTGGAACAATGTGCTTTAAAAACAAATTGAGGTGCTGGTGGCAGAGAAGAAAATCCACATGCAAATGATGAAGAGACAGCTATAAAATGTAGGTTGGTTGGCTGCAGTTCTACTCATGGAGCACTAGCTGGCATTAGTGTGAAATTTAAATCCACTTCTGTGCTGGTGATTGCCTCTTTGGAACTCATTAAATATTCTTTGGCATCCAATTTGAGACTGAGTAAAGCCAAAGAGCGTGATCCACGCAGAAATTAACCTCAAGGTCTGCAAGCTCCTGTAACTGAGCAGCTAAGAAGTTGACATTCTGTCCTGGAAGAAGATTCTCAGAAAGGGTAGAGCTTGGGAGGGGACTTTAGAATTTGACTGGCACAACTGGCTGTGAACCCAACAGCAGTGTGCAGCTTCTTCTTCATTAGTATTACTCCTCTTTGGGGTTGTATGCTAATCTTTCGAGTTTCATCATTTCAGCTTCTGTTTGAGAGCTGCCTCTTCAAAAACTTTAAGTGACAATGACAGTCTACGAAATTGCTCTTGAGAACAATTAAACAAAGTCAGGAGGCATGTAATATTTTTAGCAGTGGGTAAAAGGGATCATTTAAATATGACAGAGTGAAGCTCAGAGTCTTTAGAATTGTTTCAACAGATCTGATTGTTATGTGACAGATTTGGGATGATGGCTGATTCCTACAGGCTAGCAGAGTCCAGATGGTATGTGGAGGAAATATTTGCTGATGTAATAGTACAAGCTTAGAAACGACACAGAACTAGTCCTGGAAAGAAAGTATTTTTCCCTCTGTTCAACAGGTGACAGCAGAAGAAATTCGTTGAAAATCATGTTAAATGACAGCACTATTTGCTAATCAAGTTTTATAGGGAGAATAAAAAATACTCTAAAAAACCCAGAAGCCTGAAATACCAAATAAAAATTTTCTGGAAATCAAAATGATATTGGTATTCAAGTCTTAAGATAAAGGAATTAGACAGTGGTCACTCAGCCAGGTGTGGTGGTACATGCCTATAATCCCAGGACTTGGGAGGCTGAGAAAAGAGGATCACAGGTTTGAAGCCAGTCTCAGCAACTTAGTGAGGCTTTCAGCAACTTAGTGAGGCTCTGTTTCTAAACGAAAAATAAAATAGGACATGGGGTATAGCTTAGAGGTAGAACACGCCTGGGTTCAATCCCTAATACCACACACACACACAAAAAAAAAGAAAAAAGAGTAGTCACTCAAACTAAGATAGACAGGAGGTAATACTATTAATTAAATGGGGTTGTTCTTATTACAGGTGTTCTGATTGATTATGATGACTACATTACAGTTCTGAGTCATGGCTCATTAGCTGTTCAGTGTACAGGACTAAGCAGCAGAATAGTGTATGAGCACAAGTTACCAAGTCTTCTGTAAATAAAGCTTCTTCCTATATCAAGATCAGCTATGTTTCAATGAATGGAAAACATACCTTTACCACTTTGATGGGCGGGGAGTGCAACATGTGAATTTGGAGCAGTTGTGGTCTGACTGACATATTGAGAGGCTGGAGGGAGTCCGGCCTCTCCTCACCTTCACGCATTGGATCTTTTCTCTGGTACTTTGGAGAATGCACAGGCTTTGCAAACCTGTAAAGGTTAAGAGATGAGCTCCATTACTCAACATCCATAGGAATTTGGAGCATTCATTACTCTAAGTGAGCCTTGTTTTACTTTTTTTTTTTTAACTTTGTTATCAACTCCTAGGGCTATGGCGCAATATGTATGAGAGCACAGGATTAAAGTTCTGGAGTCAGATTGCCTGGGTTTTAATCTTGGTCTAATTGCTTACAAGTTGGTTGACTTTGTGCCTTTGTTTCCCCCTGAGTAAAACGTAGACAATTTAAGTGTCTTGCTCCTGAGTTGCAGTGATGATTAAATATGTTAATGTATGTTAAGCACCAGAGCAGTTCCAGTACATGGTCAGCTCTATTAGCCCTAATTATCAGTACAAAAAGTGCCTGGGAAAATACTTAACATGTTGTGAGTTCTCAGCAACATGCCTGTCACATATGGTTATGAAAGGAGCTGCTATTGTTTCTGTGTATTTTTTTCTTTTTTTTCTTTCTTTTTTTTTTTTTTTTTTTTTTTTTT
>PVJS01031013.1:0-11384 GCA_004027185.1 Glis glis | reverse complement strand
ACTCATACAAAATTTCTTTCTTTTTTTTTTTTTGTGTGTGTGGTACTGGAGTTAGAACCCAGGGGTATTCTACCTCTAAGCTCTACTCCCAGCCCATTTTTTTCTAATTTTTTTAAAGTTGAAACAGGGTCTTGTTAAGTTGCTAAGTCTAGCCTTGAACCTGTAATCCTCCTGTCTCAGCCTCCCAAGTAATAGTATTACAGATGTGCACCAACATGCCTAGCTAGACTCATGGAAAATTTCTAGCAACCATAATGTTACACAAATGACAATAAATAAAACTACCAAATAAACTGAAACACTCTTTATGATAGGTGGGACCAGTAGAAATTAAGAAGCTAAGGCTATGTTTTAATATTTAAATATTTGAATTCATATCCTATAAGATGAATCAGCCAGATTAGTAAGAGCATTTACAAATAACACTAAATGTGGATTCCTGGAAAATTCCAATAAAAACAGGAATTAACCAGCGAAGCAAGAATAAAATAAAATTCAAGTGGGATTAAAAATAAATATGTTAAACAAGGATTAAACTGCTATTCAAATAAGGTAAATTTCATTAGTGACTAACAGAATTCCCCCTTTACAAAATTGGCATGGGAGAAAATTTTGACTCATTTGTAAAGACATCCCATGACAAAATAGGATATCAGTTAATTTTATGACCTGTTAAAGACACATCTCAGTTATCATTTCTTCCTACTCATGTTAAAATATATACCTAAAAGTATGATGACTTAAAAGAGGAAAAAGTAAGAATATTGAATTTTGCTATTTTTTCTTTCATGTATGTAAAATAATTTTCTAATATCCCAAGTTTAAAAATGAGTATATAAATTGATGAAAAATAAACAGTCATACACAAAAAGTAGATAGGTCGCCAGGCGTGGTGGCGCACGTAATCCCAGTACTTTGGGAGGCGGAGACCGGAGGATCCGGGTTCGCAGCCAGCCTCAGCTCTCTCTCTCTCTCTCCCTGTCTCTCTCTCTCTACCTACCTAGTGAGGCCCTCTGCAACTTCATGAGACCCGGTTTCAAAATAAAGTATAAAAAAAAGGGCTAGGGGTGTAGCACGGAGGTAGAACGCCCCTGGGTTCAATCCCCGGTACCGCAAAAAAAAAAAAAAAGTAGATAGGTAAGAAAGTATGTTTGATCAAAGAGGAAGTTAGGGCTTCAGAGTTCCAGAGTCTTTTCAGATAAAAGAAAAAGTGCAGTTGAATGGATAGAAAATAAGGCTTCCCAGAGATGGCTCATTAGAATGGAACTGTTCAGTATGGAGATTAAACATGGGAAGGCAAATTTCCTTCCCTTTGTCTTCCAGAGGCTGATGAGTCTTTTGAAAATCAAATTGTTCATCTACGTTTAAAAAGTCTTTGAGTACACGGCCATGCCTTCAAACACCTGCCAGAGAATACTTTTCATTCATTCATTCATTCATTCATTCATTCAACAACTGTGGATTGGTGCTTACGTGTGGCAGGCACTGTGCTGGGATCTAGAGACACAAACACAAGTAACACATTGACCTGTTGTCAAGGGGGTTACAGTCTATTATGGGAGCTAGGAATGCAAAAATAAAGAATTTTCTATTATACAGGAGGAGTAGAAGTGCAAGAAGTACCATAGGCACAAAAGAGGGAATAATTAACCCTTTCTGGTAATACAAGGCAAGTTATCAAAGGAAAACATTTAACATTTGTGTAGTGCTTTAAAGATGCAGAAGTGCCTTCAGATGCACTACCTTGTGTGTGTGTGTGTGTGTTTTTTAATAGTAGTCGCCCATTAGGCATGTTGGTTACAGAGTCTTGACTTTGTCTTTCTTCATGGGCTCTAGATCTATATATCTCTCTCTGGAGTTCTAGCAAAGGGAGTGTTCCAGTTACTAGTCCAACATAACAACTTACTCTGAAATAGTGATTTAAGACAATAATAATCATTTCATTATTTCTCATAATTTCTGTGGGTCAAGATTTTGAGCAGGGCTTCTCTGGGCAATTCAGACTTGGGGTTGCTCATACAGTGGCAATCATGTGGTGACTGGACCTAGGACAAGAGCCTGGAGCAGGCTGATTGGGTATCCCTCTGCATGTGGCCTCACGATGTGGGTGTGTGTGTGTGTGTGTTGAGGATTGAACCCAGGGCCTTGAACATGCTGGACAAGTGCTCTACCAATGAGCTACATCCCCAGCCCCCTGACCCAGAAGATTTAAAGGGAAAGAAATATGTAATCTGTTGATGGATGAGAAGCAGAATTCTAGATGAACATTTGAAATGTGTGGTCTTTTTTTTTGTACTTGGGATTGAACCCGGGGGTGTCTTATCTCTCTCTCTTTTTTTTTTTGCGGTACCAGGGATTGAACCCAGGGGCATTCTGCCTCTGAGTTACACCCCCAGCCCTAGTTTTTATACTTTATTTTGAAACTGGGTCTCACGAAGCTGCGGAGGGCCTCACTAAGTAGCTGAGGCTGGCCGCGAACCCAGATCCTCGGGTCTCTGCCTCCCAAGTACTGGGATTACAAGCGTGCGCCACCACGCCCGGCGGGGTGGGGTCTTATCTCTGAGCTACACCCCCAGACATTTTTTATTTTTTTTTATTTTTGAAACAGGGAGGGTCTCACTAAGTTGCTGAGGGGCTCTCTTGAGTTGCAAAGCCTGGCCTCAAACCTATGATCTTCCTGTCTCAGACTCCCAAGTACTGGGATTACAGGCATGCACCACCATGCCCAGCTAAAATAGGAGATCTTATGTGGTCATCCTTGGAAAATACAGTCCTTACATCCTAATTCAAGCCTCAAGTAATCTAATTCTTCTTTAGGAGAGATGGCATGAGATCTTCAAAATATGACCCAGGATAAAGGGAAATGACTGAATTTTACCTAATGCCTTAAAACTGATTTTTAAGATTTCAGTTTCTGCCACTCTGATGAAGCCAATATAAAAACAGGATAGACAAGAAAGGTTTGATTTGGTAATGAGGGAGAACTTTTTTTTTTTTGACAGAGCAGGCCATTGGACCCAAGAAAGGGTTAAAAGAAAACAGGAGGATCAGTTTCCCTGGGAGTTTTAAAATGGTGGAGTTTTAATGATGGTGGAGGAATTCCATGAGTCTCCCTTGTACCAGTGTGGTCCCAGCTGGAGAGAGAGAGAAAGAGAGAGAGGCTGGCTAACCTTTTTTATGCCTCTGCCACAAACACAATTCTTTTTTTTTTTTTTTTGGCGGTACCCGGGATGGAACCCAGGGACATTTTACCTCTGAGCTACACCCCTAGGCCTTTTTTTTTTTGTCTTTATTTGTAAACTAGGTCTCAAGAAGTTGTGGAGGGCCTCACTAAGTAACTGAGGCTGGCCATGAACCCGGATCCTCCGGGATCAGCCTCCCAAGTACTGGGAAACATAATTCTTTATAATTCACTGACAAGGCATAGAGAGAGATTCTCTGGGTAACCTGGGAAAGATCTTTTGGTCAAAGAAAGGGCTAGTTTCATTTTATTTATGTATTTCTCAATCATTCATTTATTTTGCACTCTCTGCCTCATTAAAAAAAATCAAATTTCCTCTATGTTCTGTTCTCAACAATACAGCTACCAAAGGTCCCCCCAGTCCTAATTACCATCTTTGATTTGTAATTAAAAAGAACTTTGTGATGAGGTAAAATTTAACATTTGCAACCGTTTGCTTGGCATGGCTGGCAAGATAAGCTATAAATTATCTGTGGGTAATAGTTTTGTGTTTGTAAGTGTGTTGGTGTCTATCTGTGTATATTGCATAGAGAAATTAAGTGGTATGAAGCACTTTGCCTGCATTATTGAATTTAATTCTAAACACTTCTTGTGTACAGTTAGTATCCCTATTTTACAGATGATGCAAATAAGGTGCATTAAAGTAAAGTGACTTTTCCAAGGTCAAGAGGCAAAGCTAAGATTGAACCTAATCCTGCTAAAACTAGAGCCTTACTAATTAACAAGGTCTACACTATTTATTATTGAATGACAATGAAATGAGTACTCAATCTTCTCTTCTGTATTTTCTTTATTCTCAAGTAAGGTTGTAGTCTGTAACTCTTTTTTTTTAAATATACTTTTATTGGTGCATTGTACTCTCATATAATGAAGTTTGGAGTGGTAGTGACATACATGTACACAATATTTGGTGAGTTCCCCCCTGACTCCTTCCCCACTCCCTCCCTTTCCCATACATCATTAAAGTATAGTCCAGGTTCTCCTTTATCTGACATGCAAGTCCTTTTCTGATCAAACTTCTTTCTTTTTAAACATTTCGACTTACTTTTTCCCTAGTCCTCTGAAATAGTTTTAACTCTATCCAAAATGGGCAGTTGTCATGCCTTTGTGTAAGCTGGTTTTTTTCTTTTTTCTTTTTAACCTGGAATTATTAATCTACTCTCATCAAATTCTTCCCATTTATTCAGATGACTCAAAAACTCTACCTTCTTTGACACTCAGATCACCCAACAAGAAGAGATCTCACTTGAATTCTGATAACTCTCATAATCTCGGTGATGTATGAGAAATTTGTCGTGTGATAATTGCTATTTATATGTGTAGCATTCACAAAATCAGGTTATCAATTCCTGGATGGAAAAAAAACCCATTCTTGGTTTTCATTGTTTGTTTTTGTGTTTGCTATCTTCAAACCATGTCCACTATGCCAAAAATTGAATTTTATTCAGTGTTGGTTAATTAGCCTCACTTCCTCTTAACCAGTATCTGTCTGACTTGAGCAGCATTGTGGCCTTAATTTCTGTCTCTGAAACCTCTAATTGAGAACAGTATTTATTCTCCTCAGGTTTCAAGTATTATTGTCATAACTGATACTGTTAGTCACATATCATGATGTGACTATTAAACTTTCGAGGAAATGTAGTTGTTACCACGGGAGTGCTTTCCTCACTTACTTTCACTCTATCTCTGCTTCAGAGTAATTGTTAATAATTCTAGGATGCTCACATTATCAGATTAAGAGCATAATTAGGTTTACTTTGTTTAAACAGTTGCACAAAAAGGATTTTGTCTGATTTCCATAATTGCTTGGTATCCAGCGTCATTGAAGTCAAATTCCCTGAGCTTAATTCCTTAGACACCTGTTGCTTTTGCTCTTTTCTAGGGCCACGGATTGCATACTGAAAACTGTCCAGTCATTTCACATACCTGTGCTACCATTTATGTAAGGCAATCAGTCAGAGTAAAGTATCTACACTGATTTATAAGTACCATCATTTTTGTATATGAAGGAAGATAATATTTGATTAAAATTTTGAGTGTTAGTCCTGGAATTTAAAATTGCATGCATACATATGTCTATGTATGTATACACACATATAAACATATATATTCACTATTTAGAAAACAAGATTAAAATATTGATATTTTACCAAAGACTTTAGGAATTTTATATAGATATCAAGATTATATATTGCAACAAGATAATATAAAATATTTTTTAATATGCTTCTATTGGTGCATTATATTCTCACATAATAATGTAAATCATGTTGACAGTGACATACATGCACACAGCACTTGATGACTCTCCCTCCACCTCCCCATTTCCCCCCTTCCCAATACAGAGTACTGAGATTGACTTTGGTATATTCACATATGTTTACATAGTTGATGGTAGTATTTCCATTAATGAACCTCAGTCTTCCCCCTCTACTTCACTTAGACCACCTCCCTGGCTCCACTGAGGTTTCTCTTCCATTATCTCATATCCCAATTACTCCCTAGCTTCCACATTTTAGAGAAAACATATGACTCTTCACTTTCTGTGACTGGCTAATCTCACTTAACATAATGTTCTCCAGGTCCTTCCATTTTCTTGCAAATGACATAATTTTGTTCTTCTTTATTGCTGAGGAGAATTCTATTGTGTGTATTTCCCATAATTTTGTAATCCATTCATCTGTTGATGGACACCTAGGTTGGTTCCATAATTTAGCTATTGTGAATTGTGCTGCTATGAACATGGGTATGCATGTATTACTGATTTCATCCCCTTTGGAAAGATACCCATGAGTGGTATAGCCGGATCATATGATGGATCTATTTCCAGTTTTCTGAGGAATCTCCACACTGATCTCCATAGCAGCTGAACTAATTTGCAATCCCACCAGCAGTGTAGGAGAGTTCCTATTTCCCCACATCCTCACCAGTATTTACTGTTTTTTGACTTCTTGATGATTGCCATTCTGATTAGGGTTAGATGGAATCTCAGTGTAGTTTTGATTTTCATCTTCCTGATTGCTAATGATATTAAACATCATGTATCTATAGGCCATTTGTATCTCTTCTTTTGTGAAGTGTCTATTCAAATCAATTGCCCATTTCTTGATTGGGTTACTTGTTTTTTTAGTGTAAAGTCTTTTTTTTTTAATGCGGAACTGGGGATTGAACCCAGGGGCATTCTACCTCCAAGCTAGACCCCCGGCCCTATTTTTTTATTTTGAAACAGGGTCTCACTAAGTTGCAGAGTACCTGAGGCTGGCCACAATCCTGTGATCCTCCTGTTTCAGCCTCTCAAGTACTGAGATTACAAGTGTGGGCCACCACGCCCATCATAGTGTAAAGTCTTTTAAGTTCTTTGTATATTCTAGATATTAGTCCTCTATCAGAAGGATAGCTGGCAAAGATCTTCTCCCATTCTGTAGGCTTTCTCTTTAGACTCTTGATGGTTTCCTTTGATGTGCAGAAACTTTTTAGTTTAATGCCATCCCGTTTATTAATTCTTGTTTTAACTTCCTGTGCTTTGGAGGTCTTGTTGAGGAAGTTTCTACCTGTGCATAAATGTTGGCATGTTGGAACTATGCCCTCCTCTAGTAGCTTCAAAGTCTCTGGTCTAACTTCCAGGTCTTTGATCCATTTTGAGTTGATTCCCATGCAGGGTGAGAGGTAAGGATTTAGTTTCATTTTTCTACAAATGAATAACCAGTTTTCCCAACACCATTTGTTGAAAAGGCTGTCTTTTCTCCAACGTATGTGTCTGGCACCTTTGTCGAAAATCAATTGGCTATAAGTTTCTGTATCTTCTATTCTGTTCCATTGGTCTATGTATCTGTTTTTGTGCCACTACCATTGCCATAGCTCTGTAATGTGATTTAAAGTTAGGAATTGTGATGCTTCCTGCATGGTTCTTATTGCTGAGAATTGCTTTGGCTATTCTAGGTCTTTTGTTTCTCCATATGAAATTAATGACTGATATTTATAGGTCTGTGAAGAATGATATTGATATTTTGATAGAGATTGCATTGTCTGTGTAGATCACTTTTGGTAGAATGGCCATTTTGATAATATTTATTCTGCCTATTCAAGAGCAAGGGAGATCTTTCTATCTTCTAAGATCTTCTTTAATTTCTTTCTTTAGTGTTTTATAATTTTCATTGTAGAGGTCTTTTACCTACTTGGTTAGGATTATTCCTAGGTATTTTATTGGTTTTGGTGTTATTATGAATGAAATTGTTTTCTGGATTTCTTTCTCAGTGGATTCATGGGTGGCATATAGAAAAGCTACTGATTTTTTTAGGTTGATTTTATATCCAGTTACTTTGCTGATTTTGTTAATCATCTCTAGTAGTCTTTTGGTTGAGTTTTTTTGGGTCTTCTAAATATAGGATCATGTTGTCTGCAAATAAAGATAATTTTAATTCTTCTTTTCCTATTTGAATTCCTTTGATACCCTTCTCTTATTGCTCTGGCAAGAGTCTTGAGGACTATATTGAAAACGAGTGGTGATAGAGGGCATTATTGTCTTGTTCCTGATTTTAAAGGGAATTCTTGCAGTTTTTCCCTGTTCAATATGACGTTGGCTTTGGGTTTATTGCATATTGCCTTAATGATGTTGAGGTACAATTCTTCTATTCTGACTTTCTGCAGTGTTTTAAACATGAATGGGTATTGTATTTTGTCAAATACTTTTTCAGCATCTATTGAGATGATCATGTGATTTTTGTCCTTAGTTCTATTTATGTGGTGAATAACATGTATTGATTTGCATTCATTGAACCAGCCTTGCTTTCCTGGGATGAAACCAATTTGGTCATGGTGTACAATTTTCTTGACATGGTTTTGAATGTACATGGCTAGTATTTTGTTTAGAATTTTTGCATCTGTGTTCATCAATGATATTGCTCTGTAATTTTCTTGAGGTATCTTTATTTGGTTTGGTATTAATGTGATATTGGCCTCATAGAAGGAGTTTGGAAGAATAAGATAACATAAATTATAACAGATGGATACAAGGATAACAAGAATAAGGCAATATTTCTATCCCAAAATAAATCCAGTGATTGAGATAAAGACTGTGTTCTAAGACCCTCTTACCAGGAATGGGCTGCGAATCTCAGTGCACTTGCCAACATGAAGGGGGAAACCTATTCACGTTTATTATCAGTTACTGATTTACGGTGCCTATTTCATAAAAACAAGCAGGTTAACAGACAGATTGCTGAGGAGGTGTGTACCTACTTAGGGAACTAAGGAATCACTTTTCTGGGTCTTCAAAAAGAAGACATTGTTTAAGCCCTAGGAGTTATTTCTTATGTAGTACTAGTAGACCAACAGGAGCTGCTTTAAACTAGGAAACTTTAAAGAATTGCATAAACACTACTTGTGATAGATGTAGTGATTTGCTTTTAATGCATCCTATGCCAGTGTCCCCTGCATGGGCAGTTGCTGACATCCCTGTCAATTGTCGGCCCTCGCAGCTTAGCCTTCCCCATGGCTCCAGTAAAGTCTCTTCTTTCAGTGGTGACAGGTCATTCCATCCCCCCAACACACATGAACTCTGCTTTCAGGTGACTTATAAAACATCCACCAAAGCATTGCCTCATCTTTGCTTTTTTAAATTAATTATTATTTTAATTGAACAAATATATGGGGTACAGTGTGATGATTCAATATATCGCACTGTGTGGAATGATCAGATCAGGGTAGTTAATATTTCCATCTCTTTAAGCATCAAAAACATTTTTTTGACTAACATGCAAAGCAGTTACCAAGACGCAGCGAGAATGAAGTAATAAGTTCACGTGTTCTATAAAACAGCGGGTGACTACTTCACAATAACCTGGTGTGTGTGTGTGTATGTGTGTGTGTGTGTGTGTGTGTGTGTGTGTGTGTGTGTGTGTGTGTGTTTGGTACTGGGGCGTTCTACCTCTGAGCTATATCCCCAGCCCTTTTTATTTTTTTTAATTTCAAATAGGGTCTCACTAAGTTGCTGAGGGCCTCACCAAGTTGCTGAGACTGGCTTTGAACCTGTGATCCTACTGTTTCTCACGTACTGGAGTTACAGGCAATCACTAGAAGAGAGGGTCTCAAAGGCCCCAAAGACAAAATAGTGATAAGAACATGAAGATGTTAATTATCCTGATTCAATCAGTACATACTGCGGACAGGTGCTGAAATATCACACTGTACCCCACTTTGGTCTCTAAGTTCATCTCATGCTGTTTGTACCTTCTACTCCATACATTCCCAAGTTCACTGTTTCTCTCTTTTTTTTTTTTTGCGGTACCGGGGATTGAACGCAGGGGCGTTCTACCTCTGCGCTACGCCCCCGGCCCTATTTTTTTTATACTTTATTTTGAAACCGGGTCTCACGAAGTTGCGGAGGGCCTCACTAGGTAGAGAGAGAGAGAGAGAGGGAGAGAGAGAGAGAGAGAGAGAGAGCGTGTGCACGTGCGTGAACTGAGGCTGGCCGCGAACCCGGATCCTCCGGTCTCCGCCTCCCAAAGTACTGGGATTACAAGCGTGCGCCACCACGCCCGACCCTGTTTCTCATTTTTTGGATAGAGATAGTTTGTCAGGGACTCATAGACTGGAGAGACTACTAAAGGAAAGCTCCCTTCTCAACAGGAACACAGAAACTTTACTTCTATCAATTATAATTCCATATATGATTTTATTGAAGAGAAGGGCATTCACTATCTTTAAAAAATTAGTACTTAAAAAAATCAATGCTCTCGGTGGTCCCTTCAAGGCCTAGATATTGATTAATTAGATCAGGCAAGCTGAACATCTCTTTTCATATATTGTTCAAATTAGTTTTCTAGTTCCTGAATTCTCTACATTTACACTGTTAAATTTTTTCCTGTTTTGTTCAATCCTATGCACATGTAGTAGGTCTTTTAATAGGTTACTTAGGTCTCTTGTTCTTTTTACTTCTACAGTTTATTTCATATTTATTCACTTTGGCTCTCATAGTATAGAATTATTTCTTCTTTCTTGCTCTTTGTGTTTTTTTTTTTTGCCAAAAGAAACATATGATCATTATCTAAGTGCCTATTATTATTTTAGACACTTGAATTAATCCTCAATAGCACATTTCATTCACTCATTTTATTCTGTTTATGTTACTTGTTAAAGAGCTGTTGAAATCTTTTGCATATTCTGATGCAGTTAAGGATAACTTTCTGCTTGAACCATGCTCTCTCCATCATTAGCATCCTCTTTAGAGTTCACTGGTTATTGAAGCTTGAGCAACTTTAAAAAAATTATTACACCATCCTTAGTTGTACAGTATCATAAAATGCACCATTGACATTTGATATTAGCCTGCATGCAATTTATTGTGTGAGACAGGAAAGACAAATGATTCGTTAGCACACTTAGCAGGAAGATATTCTAGATAATGGAAAAATGGATATATTTATATCCATTTATATATATATATATATAAGATCTATATAAAACAGTTATATACTATTAATATATATATATCAGTGTTAATATAGATATAACATTGTTTATAAAACAATGTGACTTGCTAAACAAGTCAGATGTTTTGAATTAAAAATATATAAATTACCCTAATTAGAAGTATATCTATGGAAATAAAACCTAACTGCATATGTCCTACCAGGGGGAAAAAAAATCTTAAAATATTTCATTGGAAAACATAAAACCAAATTTTTAAAGTTGGGACCATTATTAATTTTTCTATTCTTATTTGAAGAAACTCTTAAGGCATAATTCATTTTTATCCCAATACTGTATCCTAGTCTTTCTAGAAGATATATGCTCTCCCAGTAGCACACCAATGACATTGTCTCAGGTCTGTGACTTAAATAATAATCATAAATACCATTATAATTATTTTTAACATGAAGTATGAAAATATTGTATGTTTATAAAAATTTGAAGTTCATTTGCAATAATATTGTTATTGTACCAAAACTTTTTTTCATGTAGTGTAGGAAAATGTGGTAAGAAAATAATTCCGCCGGGCGTGGTGGCGCACACTTGTAATCCCAGTACTTTGGGAGGCGGAGACCAGAGGATCCGGGTTCGCGGCCAGCCTCAGCTCTCTTTCTCTCTCTCTCTCTCTCTCTTTCTCTCTCTCTCTCTCTCTCTCTCTCTCTCTCTCTCTCTC
>PVJS01031012.1:0-23700 GCA_004027185.1 Glis glis | reverse complement strand
GGTTTTGGTATTAGTGTGATGTTGGCTTCATAGAATGTGTTTGGGAGTGTCCCATTTCTTTCTATTTCACGGAATAGATTGAGGAGTATTGGGATTAGTTCTTCTGTAAAGGCTTTATAAAATTCACCTGGGAAACCATCTGGACCTGGGCTTTTCTTTGATGGTAGGCTCTTTATTGCTGCTTCAATCTCGTTAATTGTTATTGGTCGATTTAAGTTTTCTATGTCTTCTTGATTCAACTTAGGAAGGTTGTACATGTCTAGATGTAACTTTCATCCAGTCACAGGACAAACTATTCTGAGTGGACAAGCAGTTAATCATCCCACAAGTCCTTGGAAGTATGGGCTGGGCTCTAGATGCCCAAGGAAGATACATACAATTGCAGAAGTGATTCAGTACAGATTTTGCTTGTCAGAATCACAAGAAGACGAGGATTAGCCTATCCAATTCTGATTCAGCTATATTAAGAAAAGGGATAAGCTGGGCATGGTGGCACTTGTCCGTAACCCCAGTATTTGGGAGGCTGAGACAGGAGGATCGCAAGTTCGAAGCCAGCCTTAGGAAATTAGTCAGGCTCTCAGCAACTTAGTGAGACCCTGTTTCCAAATAAAATATAAAATAGAGCTGGAGGTGTAGCTCAAAGGTATAATGCCCCTGGGTTCAATCTACAGCCAAAAAAAAAAAAAAGAGAAAGAAATGAAAAGGGAGGAAACTTCTGAGTTGTCTTCTTTTCACCTTCAGAAACATATCAAATTATTTTTAATTTTGTTTCCTTTTCAATCTCTAATTCCTGACCAGTAAGAACCCTCTCAATTTTAATCACTGAATCTAGCAAAATATTTGTTTCAAATATAAACAATCAAGAAAGAAATCAGAGCATTTTCCCTAATTTTTTAATAGTAAAATATCCTTAATCCCCAGATATGAGAAAATGAAAATATAACACAGGAACTGGTTAGTATTAAAAATAACAAAATAAACCCCCATGGTGTAAAAATAATGCAAAACCCATTATTCACAAAGTCATCATAATTCAGATACTTAGATCTCTGAGGTTAAAATTACTCATCGAAATCATGTGTGATGACTTATGTCAAGACATATTTGCCATCTTATCAAATTCTAATGTGATCTATTAACCATCATTTGGATAGATGCAGCCCTGTATTGATTGTTTTGTCCCATTGACAAAATAAAAACTTACCTCAGGAATGACTTGCTGATTAGTAAAACTGAGTTCTCTTAAGTTTAGGACTTGGAAAAATCAATAATTGGAAAGATAAGTGTTTGGGGACATAATGAAAAGCATGCATAAAAAATTATAAGAGCCTGAGGCATCCTTTAATTTATAGAAGTGGTAGCTAAGTATTCAAGGATTGAGGATAGAGGAAAAAGCCTAGAAACCTGAAATATTTGTCCCGTGATAAATGAATTTTAATCAATTTGAATGTAGAAAACAGAACCAAAGGAGCATTATTCTAAGTGGTATTGATAATCAAGGAAGAAAATCCTGATATTAAGGGCTTACCTTCTTTTCTATAGCCCCTTGAGATGAAATGAAGATTTGAACAAAAGGAACTTGATTATAACATACAAGTTTGCCCACATATATTCAAAAATATTCTCAAAATACAGTAGTTTAGTTCTGGGTAAACCTGTCTTCCTAGAGTAAGTGTTCAAAAAAATTAATATATAGAACCTGGCCTGGTGTTTTATGGAGTCATAGGTTAATGTGAATCATTAAATAATCTCCTATATTGATGGATATAATAACTTATCTTTTTGCGATATCTTTGATACACAGATAATGACAAAAGGTTATAATGCATTCTAAACCATTAATTTCAGTCTATACATTATATGTTACAGGTGTCTAGTTTAAGGCTTTTCTTTTTTTTTTTTTAGTGGTACCAGGGATTGAACCCAGGGGCTTTCTACCTCTGCGTTACACCCCTGGCCCTATTTTTTATACTTTATTTTGAAACCGGGTCTCACAAAGTTGCGGAGGGCCTCACCAGGTAGAGAGAGAAAGAGAGAGAGAGAGACAGGGAGAGAGAGAGAGAGAAAGAGAGAGCTGAGGCTGGCCGCGAACCCAGATCCTCCGGTCTCCGCCTCCCAAAGTACTGGGATTACAAGCGTGCGCCACCACGCCCGGCTTAAGGCTTTTCTTGTTTGGGAGTTTATGTTTATACTGCACTTAAATATCAGTAATTGCCTTCAAGAGTTCATCAGTTTCATGCAATCAGTATTTATAGGCAAACAATTTCCTAAGAATTTAAATGAAATGGTTCTAAAATTGTATCTTACAAAGCATCAAACAATGTCATGTTTGGACTAGCATCAGGAAACAGCACACAGCTCTCCCCATTTCAGTAACCCTTCTCTGAAGATTTTCTCTTGGATGTATAATTTCTGTTTAGCGTTCCAGTGTTAACTTATCTAGACAGTCTGTGAATTGAAATTAGAGGATTCCTCATATCTTTATGGTCACCTTAGGACCTGGGCCAGGTTCGGCCCACAAGAAATGTACCTGACCGAAAGACAAGGAACTACAAGGTGATCATCAATCGTGCTTCTGAACTTCAAATTTAGAACTTTCACAATCACTGATAAATATTTTCATAATCTTAACCATAACATACTCTGCATCGCATGAACTCCTATTTCAATGGCTTTCTTAGAAATCTATTCAATCACTTATATATGTATAAGAAATAGGCTGGGCGTGGTGGCACACGCTTGTAATCCCAGTACTTGGGAGGCTGAGACTAGAAGATCCGGGTTCGCGGCCAGCCTCAGCTACTTAGTGAGGCCCTCCGCAACTTTGTGAGACCTGGTTTCAAAATAAAGTATAAAAAATAGGGCCGGGGGTGTAGCTCAGAGGTAAAATGCCCCTGGGTTCAATCCCCAGTACCGCAAAAAAAAAAAAAAGAAAGAATGTCTTTGGATTTTAAAAGATAAAAATTTGAAATAATTTTAATTGGATATATTGAAAATAATAATTTTATACATATATAATACCATGAATCAGAATCCATATGAAAATTGGAAACATGACCTATTATTTGTCAGCTCCCAATGTAATTATAAATAGATTTAATTGGCATTGGGATTAAAGGCTTACTTACTAGTGTGTAACTAATTAATAGAATTTTCAGCTCACTCAGCATGTGACTTCTTTAAAGATAAGCTGAAGTTCTGAAAAAATATGAAAAGTTAAAATTACTATGCATATGATTTTTAGGTTTCTCTCCAGGTTTACACAGAAATTAAGAAACTAAATTTAGTATTTTGTAAGACTTTGATATGAATTAAAGTAGGTAGGATATAATATAAAAATAGTATCATAGATTAAAATACAAAAACACAATATAAGTAAACTTTTATATTATTAAAACATTTTGAATAAAATTAAAAATTAATTTAAATAATTTAAAAAATAATTATGTAAAAAACTATTGCTATTTTGAAGTGTGTTATTACTGCTGATGCTCTATTGCTTTTCAATAAATAATAATGTAATTTTATTTTTATCACAATTATCTTTCCTACTGACTAATAGAGTTGATTATTATCATTATTCTTTCAATTTCCCCTATCTAGCATCTATTTTTATTCTTTGTACATTAAATGAGAATTGTGTTTAGAAATTTCTGTAGTCTTATCCTCCTCACCTCTTCTAGGTGACTCTTTATTCTAAATATCTCTTTCTAACTCTAAATGTTCTTAGCTATTTTTCCAAATTTTACACTGTACCCAGGCATCCTTTACTTTCCTGGAATCATTGCTTGTTGTTCTTGTGTTTCAGTGTCCTTGAATTACTATTGTCTGGATCTGCCTTCTAACTATAAATTATACAGACTTCTCAAATGCCTACTGTAAACTACTCTTGCATGCTGTTCCATAATTTACTATAAAATTATATCTGTATATAATTTTATAACATATGCATGTATAATTCTGACTATGCAGCAGCATTCTGAACTCATGGATTTAGGATTTATGTAGATGCCTTTAATATCTCCCCTATCCCCAGCATCACTGTTTCCTCCATATTCTGCTATTCCCTGATTACCTTGTGTTTCCCCACCAGCATCTCTTTCCCCTAATCCCCAAATACAACTCAGTTATCTTCAGCAGAGGTGCCTTTGCACTACCTTTTTTAAGGGCCTAAGCCCTGTATTATTATGATGCATTTTTATATTTTGAAAAATTAGATGTTTAAAAAAGAAATTAAGGAAAGTAGACATCATTGAGTATTTTTCCTCTAAATAATCAAAATAATTAAAAATATATTAGTAGATAGTTTACAGAGGAACTTGAGAATCATTTGAACTTTTTTCATTAAAAAAACTATTTTGGATTTAAAAAGAACCTATTGCCCACACATCAGAAGGGTATCTTTTCATTTTATAAGTTATACTAGTGAATATAAATCCTAGTGTGTTCATCAGGCAGCATCCGGCCATCTACTGGCGAAATCTAAGGACATTTCAGGCTAACTCTAGGAAACAATTTTCAGCTCCTCAAGTTAGGTATTTCTGTCAACATTATATAATATTTGACCTTTGTACCTGTTTCAGTTAGCATTCTCACTGCTGTGACTCAGAACACCTGAGGACCACAGCTTAGAGGAGGGAAGATTTATTCGCTCACAGTTCGAGAGATTTCAGAGGTTGCAGTCCATGTTAGACCTGAGCTCGGTGCGTGGCAGCATGAAGCAGAGAGAGAAGAACACAAGGGGATCTGTTCCCACTCCACAGAGGCTGGAAACAGAGGGAGAGCCAGGGGAGGAGGGACATATGTATATAGTCCTCAAGGTCACAACCCCAGGGACCCAACCTCTCCAGTCACTGACTACGTAAACAATAAATCTATTATGATGGATTTATCCACTGAAGAGATTAGAACCCCCAAGCTTCAATTATATCAGTTCTGAACATCAGTACCTGAGTTCTTCATGGGACATTCTATATCCAAACCATAACAGTACCGTTTTTTTAAGTGGAGTTGGAGCCCTAAGCAGACGAAATTAATTTACCCAGTAAGTATTCACATATCTCCAGCTCATTTCAAATGGCCTAAAACATAAGTTTTGAATAAATAAATAATCAAATGCATGGAATTAGCATTATGGGAGATATGTCCAGGTAAAACATTCCATGTACAGATAAATTTCTAGAATACGCCCCCATTTTATGTATGTTAAGGTCCTGAATTTTCCTCTAGCAACCCCTAGAGTGTCCTCTGTTGACAAAGGAAATAAAAATGAGAGTAGAGGTCAGGTTGTATATGTTCTGCTTCTGCCACTAACAAAGAGACTTTAGATAAATCATTGGATCTGGATCCCATAGTTTACAAACTCCTTAATTAAGAGGATACTTTACTTTTTAGTGGCTATTGCAGATCATATTTTCCAAAGATGTTGGCAACAATAGCTCTCTACAACATTGTGGGAGAACAATATACTTTTCTGCAAAGTGATTATGAAAATCTTTCCATCAAGAGGTGAGATCTTGATGCCTCCCATTGAGGCTAGGTGACCTTGAGTCTCCCTTGTTACTAAAAGAAGGGGAAGAAGTAACACTAGGTAACTTTTGAGACTTGGTAAAAAGAAAAAAAAAGACCATGTAATTCAGGCTTTGTTTACTACAACACCCAGAGCCTTGAGCAGTTCTAGAAGCCCCTGATTACTCTGAGTTTACCATTCTTAGGAAGAATTCCTAACTAGATCCCAGAGAAAGACCATACAGCAAAGCCCAACCAACCCCCAACCTCTCACTGTTTTAACTTCCTGTAACCTCTGACTGTAGTCATATGACAGACTCCAAGCTAAAGCCACCCAGTGGCAGCTCTCTTAAAGTCTGCAGCCATGGAAAATGTGCAATATAATGGAACATGTTTTGTTTAAAGTGGCTATAATTTGGGGTAATTTGTTATGCAGCATATGGTGGCATTCCTGAGATAAAGGAAAATTATTTCATTCCATAAATTTTATCTTTATTCTTTGAAAAAATATAACCCTGTTGTCATGGCTTGGATTGGGAATGTCCCTGTGTTGATGCCTGTTTTGAAGGCTTGGTCTCTGATGCAATAACGTTGAGAGGCGGGGCTTCTCAGAAATGATTGGATCGTGAGGGAAATGATTGGATCATGAGGACTCTGACCTTGTCAGTGGGTTAACCATTGTTGGATTTATAAATTGAATGGGCCCTGGGAAGTGTTGGAAACTGTAGGCGTTGAGACCTAGTTGAAGGGAGTGGGTCCTTGGGAGCAAGCCCTTGGGGACTGTATGGCGACCCAGGCACCTTCCTCTCTTTCTCTGCTTCCTGCCCATCAGGAGGTGAGCAGCTCTGCTCCGCCATTCCCTCTCTGCCATGATGTTCTGCCTCATCACAGGCCCATAACAATGGAGCCAGCCAGCCATGGCCTGAAAACCTGAGCCGAGAGAATTCTTTCCTCATTTAAGTTGATTTTCTCAGGTGTTTTTATCATAGCAATGAAAATTTGGCTAACACATCTACCATTTTAGTTGACAGCTGAAAAGTTTTTGGCACAAATATTTTAGTTAAGTGTCTTGAATTATTTCAGGACAACAGGCTATAATAATAAGCTTGCTTATTATATCATATACTCATCAAAATAGAATGTATTTTAGTTTAATTGGGTGTAAGACCCAATGCGGTATCACGAGAGTTGCTTTGGTTTTGGCAAGCATCCGCCACAGGCTTATGTGGCTTATGTTGCCAGCGTGTGGTGCTATTGGGACCCTTATGATGGACCTAATGAGAGGAAGTTAGGTCACTGGTATGTGCCAGGAAGTGAAGTGGCCTCTTTGACCTCAGTCCCTTCCTCTCTGCCTTTACTCCCTCTGCTTTTTGTCATGAGGTGAGCATCTTGCTCCACCACACGCTCCCAGCCATGATGCACTGCCTCACCCCTGGTACCCAAAGGCCATTCGGCTAAGTGACAGTGGATTGAAACCTCCAAAACTGTGAGCCAAATTAGAACCTTCCTCTGTAAAAGTTGATGTACCTCGGGTATTTTGTTCCAGTAATGCAAAGCTGACTAACACAGCAATAGAACCAGATGTCAATTTGTGTGTGTGTGTGTGTGTGTGTGTGTGTGTGTGTGGTACTGGGGATGGAACCCAGGGGCATTCTACCTCCAAGCTACACCCCCAGCCCTATTTTTTATTCTTTATTTTGAAACAGGGTCTCACTAAGTTGTGGAGGGCCTCACTAAGTATCTGAGGCTGGCCGTGAACCTGTGATCCTCCTGTCTCAGCCTCCCAAGTACTGGGATTACAAGTGTGCTACCACTCCCGGTTTACCATATGTCAATTTTAACTGACAATGTAACCTCTGAGAGCTGTAAACTAGATGCACATAGCTAACTTCCTACTGCCTCCTTGAATTCTCATCAGTGACATCTCTATTAATGATTTCATTATGGGCTGGGCTATCTCAGAAGAATCACATGTTAAGTATGACTGAGATGATATCATCCCTTATGCCACCCCCCCAAAAAAAAGAATCTTTAATAGATTTATCTAAGGGCCAATCATTTTTTATTTTTATTTTTCATAAAAATTCATAAATAATAGTTCATTAGTGTAGATCTTTAATACATTAGGAGTCTCTTGAGAGACATAACTGTGTCATATCCATGAGTGTTTTCACTCTTCCAAAATATCTTTGCCATAGTGGACACTCAATAAGTGTTTGATGACTGAACAAAAGCCTCTAAGAAAAAAGGGAGTGATTAGGGTATTGTCACAGGTTTCTCTCAGTCTCCCCAAAAGAGAGATTTCATTTGGGGGACACAGATAGGGTAGGGATGATAGGCTTTATTGGGGAGGTTCCACAGGGGGGTCACTGAGCCCGCTGGTCTGGGAGTGGAAAAGAAGGAAGTCCACCACATGGTGTTTTAATATCTCCCAGAAATCCCACCCCTCCTCATGCATAGTAACTTGGGGAGGTCACTGCCTAGTGCGACTGCACTAAATTCACCATGCTGGATTTTCCACTAGTGTCTAAAGCTGCAAAGCAATGGCTCCAAGTCCCTGATCACAGCTGGGTGGGGCAATCTCCATATCTCTTCTCAGGAAGGCTCCTCCCTGTCCTGTTTCTTTCCCCACCGGCTTATAACTACGTAGCATATTGGGGGCCAACTTAGCCCACGCAATAAGGTCACCATTTCTGACTGGCTCAGCTAGGTACACAGTACCTACTGAGTGGGAATTGTCAGCATGCAGACAAGCTTCCTAGGACCGGATGGGACCTAAAGGTGGACTTTGATGACCTTCTTTTCTCCCTGAAATGTTTACCTTGCCCCTCCCTAGACTTAACTCATGACTGCCACACCCTAAACCTAGCTCCTGACTGCCTTTTCCTAAAAACTTAGCCTGTAACCCTAAACTTAACTCGTGACCCCCTTGCCATTTGCTTTGTTTAAACCCTTAATAGAAAAGGACACTGGCTACAGGAAGTCAGGAGAATTGCCTGGCTCCACCTCGGCTGACCCCATTATTAAAAATAATAATTTTGGACCCAGAGTCATTCATGCGAGGGACTTCAGCAAGCAGCAAACGTGGCACTGGTCCATCACACTAGCAGGTTATCACTTTAAAAAATAATCATATGGAATATGTACTTACTGCATAAAGTGGATACAAAAGTTTACATTTTGACATATTCTCTCTACTTCACCTAATGTCCACCCACTTGTGTGCGACTACATTTTTCTAGCGAACATCAGACTAATGATGCAGGAGGACTGGCACATGTTCACAAACCAGGGCTGAAACAAGAGAGCATCTGTGATAGACTCAGCATTACCTCAGGATAGCAAGTCCATGGTGGCATTGAAGACCCAGCTCCAAACAGGGGGCTCAGAGGCCCAGGCACCTGCAACACAGCTTTAATGAGAAAGGGAAGCACAGGAGAAAAAGAGACAGGCTAGGTGGAGGAGGGCGAATCACATTAAAAGGTAATATAAAGAGCAAAATTCCAGGATATTTGGAAAAACTAATATTAAGGAAGATAGCCAATAAAAACATGCAGATAGTAAACAAGAACGGCCTGTTATTAAAGAAGATGAATGAGAGCATATGTGAGGCCCTGAGTTCCATCCCCAACACACTCCCCAGAAAGACCAATAGGAAGACATAGAAATGGAATTTCAGTCATCAGAATAAAAACCTCAAAAAGTAAACACAGCAAACTCTAGCTTGTATATAAAAAAGGCACGAAGGAGTTCATCCTGAACATAGCAAAAGTAGTAACGAAAGATAAAAATATTGACAGGTCCAATATGCATCTAACTAGGTTACCAGAACTAAGACGTTAGAGGAAATTTCATTCACTCTAAAAATATTTATTAAATAGCTACTATGTGCCAGGTACTGTTCTGAGAGCACTCGATATAGCAATGAAAAGCTGATAAAAATTCTCATTCGACTTAAATTTATTCTTTATAAAAAGAATAATGACTAAATTCTGAATATTAAATTTGCATAAAACAAACAACAAAAACAACATGATCATGATACATCATTCTTTTCATATATTACTTATTAATTTGACAGTACTTTTAAGGGATGTGAGTGACTCTGTAGTTTTATGTCTTGTAAATTCTGTATTATGAATTTGTTGCCTTCATAAATCAGAGGGAAGTGTTTGCTCCTCGTCCTGTTTGGTGAAAGAGTTTGTGTAGGATTGATATTGTTTATTCCTCAAATGTTTGTTTGGATTTACTACTGAAACCATATGAGCCTATAGCTTTCTTAATGGGAATGCTTTTCTTCACAGATGTATATATAATAGATGTAGAGCTACTAAAATTTTATGATTCATTTTGTGCCTGTTTTTGCAAATTTTATTTTTCAAGCTATTTGTTCATTTCACCTATGAGGTAGAATTTTTTGGCATATATGAGATCTTCTATTATACCCCTGGCTCCTGAGCCACTGCTATTTTTCAGGGTTTTTAAGTTTTGCTCTTCAGATTGGTTTATTTATATTAGTATGTCTTCAGTTTTCTTCCTTTCTTCAGTCTTCTCTTCCTTTGGTTAACTACACTTTGCTGTAAATCCTATCCAGTGAATTTTTTATTTCAGATGCAATTTTATATTATGCAAAACATATGGTCCTTTTTATGGTTTACATTTTTCTACTGAGACTTTTTATTTTTATTCTATGTGAACATATTTTTTCATGTCTTTGGATATAATTATCATGGCTATTTTATATTCCTTTGCAGACTCCAGTATCTGGGTCATCTTGGAGCTGTAGTCTATTGATTATTTTTTGTATGAAGCATGAGTCACATTTTTCTTTTCCTTTCTATGTAGAGATTTTAGATTTTATTGCTTGGATTTGCTTAATAACAGGTATACTCTGAATTCTGTTATTTTGGTCCTCATCAGTGTTGAGTTTTTTTTAGTAGGCATTTGATTTTTATGGGCTGGAACTACAAAGTGTATGTCTGAAAACTTGAGCAACTCAAATTTCAGTTCAGTTGTTCTAACTGTAGCTGAGTTGCTTGGAGTCAGCCTTGTATATGCCTGATTCAGGTATCATCCAGATATTTGGGAAGAATTTATATATGTATGTATACATGTGTTTACATACAAAGTATATGTTTGGATACACTTTCTGGCTCTCTCCATTCTTGTATACACACACACATACACACACACACACACACACACACACACTTTTCATTAGGTATATTTGACCCAAATTCTATCCATTGATTCTTTAAGAAGACAAGAAGACTATACAATTTTAGCTGGGGGTGGTGATATACACCTGTAATCCTAGTACTTGGGGAGGGGGCTGAGACAGGAGGATTATAGGTTTGAGGTCAGCAAGCAGTAACTTAGCAAGACTCTGTTTCAAAAATTAAAAATAAAAGAAAGAAAAAAACAGGGCTGAAGGTGTAGCTCAGAAGTAAAATATCCCTGGTTCAATCCTTCAATCCCTATTACCATACATACATACATACATACAGAAAGAAAGAAAGAAAGAAAGAGAGGAAGGAAGGAAGGAAGGAAGGAAGGAAGGAAGGAGAGAGAGAGAGAGAGAGAGAGAGAGAGAGAGAGAGAGAAAGAAAGAAAGAAAGAAAGAAAGAAAGAGAAAGAAAAAGATGACATTTTGTATTAGTGTTTTATCTATCCCCATCATATAGAATGGGGTTTCTTTCTGGCTAAAAGACAAATAATGTACAACATATCCTGAGCCATTTCCTTCTTCAAAGTGTTCACTCTCCTCTTATTTACCTTTCTTCATTTGTTGATTATTTTTATTTATTTTTGGTTTGTTGATTATTGTTTTGTTATGCATGTTTCTATTTCTAGTGCCTTTGGATAGTTTTTGTGTCTATGTGTTTTCAAAATTTAGATGTTTCGACAGGAGACATTTACAATACCAAAAGCAAAATTCCCAAAATGCATGCTTGTATTTGATTTCTACTTTAATGCCCAGATTATCCAGGTAAATTACCTACATGGGGAACCAGGCAGTACGGCTGAGGAAGTTCCCTTTACCAAATATTTTCATTGTAAACGTTCAAGAACAATAGGTGGTTCTAAAATTCCTTCATTAAAGAGTAGGGCCATTTTACTAAGATTATATATTTTCAATCTTTTAATACAAAGAAAGAAAACAAATTCATTTAGCATAGGATTAAACTACCATGATATAGTAGCTAAAGAAAATAAGTTAAAATACATAAGATAAAGATTTTGCTTTGATTTGGGGGCAATGCTATCATTTATGAAGCTGATAAATCTCGGTCTATAACCTTAGGAATGGAGGAAATGTAATTTTAAAAACTTTTCTAAGATATACTTCCCTTTAATTATAAAACCTCTCTGCCACCAGGTAGGAGAAGTTAATCTCAGTTAATTCAATATCTTCTCCATCCTCTTCCCTAGGTTTTTTCCCCCCACAATCTAGTGGGCTTGTAGGTACCAAAGGAGAGAGAAAGTAATTTAGTTCTTATTTTACCTAATTAAACTGGAATCCACTAAAATGTTGATTATTTCACTGGATATTTGCCATCTGTATATGACTTTCTTCTCATCCTCAGGACCCTTTTAAGTCTTGCTTTGTTTTGGCTGACTCTGGGGATCCTTTCTAGAGCTTGGGTCCTTGATCCAGAGTTCAAAGACCCATGAGCACATTTCGATTTCCCTGGTGCTAGTCTCAGGCACACAGAGCCCGAGCATCTCTCTCTCTCTCTGACTATCCTGTCATACAATTTATCCTTCCTGATTTGCCTCTCTCCTGGCACCACAATGTGGAAAAATCCTGGGATATTGCTGCATTCCTGAACTCCCAGAGAGACTATAGTCACTGGTTTTATGAAACTACATGAAGCACTCTCTCTCTCATACACACACACACACACACACACACACACACACACACACACACACCCTAGGGTTCAGAAGTTCCCTTCCTCAGCAATTCCTAGTATCTGTATACTCTTCTCCCTGGAGAAGGAATTCTTTTCTAATATGGTGCCTCATAAAGCTTTGATCCTAAAACAAAACTGTCCATACTCGGGATTTTAGACTTCTGAAACTCAAAAGCGTTGCTTTTGAAAAGCATGGGAACCAGCTTGGTGATCATGGCATGGTGGCTCAGGTGTGTAAGCCCAGTACTTGGGAGGCTGAGTCAGGAAGACCTCAAATTTGAGGCCAGCCTCAGCAATTTAGCAAGGACCTAGCAACTTAGTGAGACCCTGTTTCAAAATAAAAAAATAAAATAGGGCTGGGATTATAGCTCAGAGGCAGAACTCCCCTGGGTTCAATCCCCAGTACCACACACACACAATTTCTTGAAAGGAATATGGATGTAAAATGGATGGAATTGGGTGTGAGAAGAAAGAATATTAGTTAATATATTTGAATAGTATCTTACCATATACATTTTTATACACTAATAATTTTTGCTATTCATATAAAAGTAATAGAACATATCTTTAGAGTTGATTTTTCACTTGTTTATTAAATATTTTGTTTTATCATCTTGAAAATTAAATCAAAATATATGTATATATATAGCTACAGTCAAGATTTTAACACATTATATTCTAAAGTGTCTCATTGATAATTGTTATGCAAATGAATTTGAGATCATTTCATGAGATATTTGTATATAATTTTGATGCAAATATCAAACAAAATATTTCGGTAACATAGTCCATCTTCCTGACCCAAGACATATGCTGAAGTATGAGACAGGCATCTCTCCAAGTAATATTGCTTGAATTTTGTCATGCATGAAGGAAAGCATTTATATAATTTTACTTTAGTCTCTTTTAGTATAATTTAGTGTCTAGAAACTAGAACTATTATTGGATTTTTTTTGTGTATTCAGTACTGGGGAATGAAGCCAGGGGCATTCTACCTCTGAGCTACACCCACAGCCCTTTTTATTTTTTTTCTTACAACAGGGTCTTGCTAGGTTGCTGAGTCTTGCTAAGTTGCTAAGGCTGGTCTTGAACTTGCCATCCTCCTATCTCACCCTCCCAAGTACTGGGATACTTGGTTGCATGCACCACCATGACAGACTTATATTAGATATTGAATTACATTAGATTTCTGTTATTCATTAAATAGACTGAGTCTATCATTATTATTTTATCATAATGTTTCATATTTCCAAACACCTATTTTAAAAATTTATCCTTTCTTATTTCAGCATCCTTGGTATGTTATGTAAGAAAGACTTCTCTCAAACTATTCTTACCAGGAGAAAATATAATGTATCAAGGAAACAAGAAGTGAGGATAAATAAATCCAAACTTTTGGAATCAATTTCTTGAGATTTACGTTAAAAATGCACCATGTTTAGAAAGTCCCTTGAATTACCTGTCATATAAAATAATTTATTTTAGCTTGATGTATACTTATTAATTTTTAAAAGTTTCAAGTACTTTGAAGAAAACAGTCTTTGTTTTATCATTGTCTTGGTAAGGTGATATTTCTGTTTCAATCACTCAGAAACAACAGCTGCAACAAACTAACCAGAATAAATAAACTTTTCACAGTTCCTGTGTTATATATAAGCTGATTATTAAGTGTCTTCTTAGGGTGAGAATATTTTTAATGTTAATTAACTAAAATTTTAACAGTGTATCATGCCAAAGTCTGTTTTCCCTGTTTACTCTTAGTCTCCTTTTCTATAAAATGGGAGCAATCTTGACTACATGATTCCAAGCCCTAAGTCACTCCAAAAGCACTTGATTCTAGTAAACTCTTAAATAATGACAAATGGAGCTGGGTGTGGTGGCATACACCTGTAATTCCAGTCTTGGGAGGCTGAGACAGTAGGAATGCAGGTCCAAGACCAGTCTTAGCAACTTAGCAAGACCCTGTTTCAAAATATAAAATAAAAAGGAATGGGAGTATTACAGCTTGGAGGTCGAATGCCCCTAGCTTCAAACCCCAGTACCAAATAATAACAACAACAACAATAATAATAATAACAAATATAATTAAGTACAGTTAAAGTGTATCAAATGAATAATGATGTAGTGCTCCACTATCTTAATAATCCATCTTTACTATAATCATTCCCTACCTAGTATTGTGTATTGATATTAAATTGTGCTTTTTAAAAAAATGTTCTTTTGTTTTATTTAAATGTTATTTGATTTCATTTTATTTTATTATTTTTCCCAGATATATTGAGGCATAATTGGCAGATTAAAATTGTACATATTAAGATATGCAATGTCACATTTTTATAAATGCATACACTGTGGAATGATTGCCACAGTCAAGAAAATTCGCATACCCGTCACCTCACAGTGTTACCATTATTTTCCCTGTAGTACAAACACAAGATCTACTCCTTCAGCAAATTTTATGTATACAGTAGCTTATTATTAACTACAATCACCCTGATGTACATTAAACCTACAGAACTTATTCATCTTATAACCCAAAGTTTGTTCTTGATTGAACGGTTCACGGAGGGCACAGGTGCAATAGCCCCACACATGAATAAATTTCACATTTGCATTCCAGCTCCTTGACTCAGCACAATTCCCCATCTATCCTCGCCAGTGAATTCTTAATTACTGATTATTTATAACTTTACCTGCTCTGTATCCTTTGCAATAAATTCTGCATAGTGTTGTATGTATGTGAATGCGTGGGTCTATAGCAATGAAATCATTTACGTTCTCAGCACTTGGCAGAAACATATGTTTTTATTTCGGCATTGCAATTCCAGGGTACTTCTGCATCTTTGGGAGATCCTGCTATAATTTATGCATCACATTGCAAAATAACCTTGGCTGTTCTACTTCAAGGTCTCAGGTGTTGAGTCATTAGCAGCTACGGAATAGATCAGAATTACATTACAGCTGCACAACTACAAACAAAGGGTAATCCAAGTTCTTTCAGGCTTAGCATCAACATATGGGCGATTCCTCAGCACTTGCCTGGAAAGAGAGTTAATTTGGGAATTTTGAGCTAAATTCCCTTAGGATGACTTCTCAAAAAGATTTTTAACTTCTAAAATGCAAATAAGGTGGCATGTGAAAATAAGTAGCATTCAGTGAAAACAAAGAGCAACACAGACATTTGTGCTTACATCTTTCCCAACTGATCATTTTATAAAGAATTGGACCTTAAGATAATTGATTTAAAATTGCATGCACTTGGAGAATGTTTAGTTCATTGGCATTCTGGATATAATTGAACTAGTAACAGAGACCTATGAAAAATTCCTCAGAATTATTGGGTCCATACTTTAAAATTGAGCACCAAGTGGCATCTGTCAGAATTATGAAGAAGAAACTGAATTGCAGAACATTTACACCACAAAAATACTCATGACTGCCCGGATTATCAAAACTGCCTCCTCTTCTTCCTGCTTAAACCCTCTCCCTGTCTATAATCACCCAGATCCCTAAAACCAAACTTCTCCTAATAGCCAAATCATTCTTGAAGAAATCAGATCAAGTCTCTGTATAAAAGCCCACAATCATTTTCTATTGCACCTGGAATAAATTAAAAAACAACTCTATGGCTTCTGAGAGTTGTTGTGACTACATCTTCCTCAGGGACCACATCTCCTTGCACGTTCTCTCCCCTGCTTTCTGGCAAGTTCATCCTTTCACCTAGATTGCCCTGCTCCTGCCCATGGGTCTTCTGATGGCTTTTAAAAATTAATAGACTTCTTGCTGACCTCCCTACAAGGCTCTTCCCCTCTCTCACCCCCTCCCCATGCATGTCTTTGATATTGGAATTGGTAGTTTTGTATGTATTCATAGCATTGTTTCTACTATTTTACACTCCTTATGACTTCATCTCCTGTCCCTGATCCCCCTCAGTCATTCCCCTAGAGTCTCTGCTCCTCTATCTGATGTTGCCCTTATTTCCGAGTATCTCTCTAGCTTCCACATATAAGAAAAAAAGCATACATCTACTTGTTTGTTGAGACTGGCTGTACTCGCTTATTATGATATTCTCGAGTTCCATCCATTTTCCTGCAAAAGGTGAGATTTTGTTCTTCTTTATGACTGAGTAAATGCAATATAATATAAAATTTACAATGAACCAAATTAAAAAAAAAGAATTACAGGAGTGTACCACCATTCCCAGCACTACTTTTGAGGATACTATTATTTCCATAATTAATAGAGAATGATGACATGTAAGAACTATCAAAATCCTATGGTATCATTACTTAAGGAAATAATCTTCCAAAATAGACTAAATTATTTGTATTAAAAAGAAAGAATCCTAAAGCATGGCTACATTTCAAAGTAGCTTTTGTTATTCAACTACTTGATCCATTTTGTTATTACTTTTTTTCAATATTTGTTCTTCATTGTATTTTCTTTTGTATACAACATCTGTTATCCCTGTTGTACAAATCTTCCAGACATGCTCTTAATAAATTCTAGTTAATCAAAAAAATTAATAGACCTCACTTTTTAAAATGGTATTGGGTTTACAGAAAAATTGGGCAGAAAGTATGATTAAGTTCCTATATATGTGTCCTCGCCCCACCTCTCCACACCTACTATACAATATCCCCTGTTATTAATATTTTGCATTAGTGTACAAATGCATTTTGTTATAATTTATAAGTAAATATTGATGTATTATTAAAATTAAGTGTCCATATTCTGCATGAGGATTCACTTTTTGTGCTATATAGTTTAATTCATTTTGACAAATGCATAATATCATGTATCTGTCATTCCATATAAAATAGTTTTACTGTCCTGACATTCCCCCATACTCCACCAATTTATCCTTCTTCCCTCCTCTTGAACCACTGGCAAGCACTGGTTATTTTTACTATCTCTACATTTTTGCCTTTTCAAATCTCACATAGTTGGAACCATATAGTATGTGGCTTTTGCAGACTGGCTTCTCTCACTAAGCAATATGTATTTGAGGGTCATTCATGTCTTTCATGGCTTGATAGCTTATTTGCTTTTAGCACTGAATAGTATTCCATTGTATGGAGGTACCGCAATGTGTTTATCTGCACACCTATTGAAGGACATTTTGGTTGCTTTCATGATTTAACAATTATGAAAAAGCTTTCTACAAACATCCATGTGTGTATTTTTGTAGATATATTTTCAACTCCTTTGAGTAAACACTAAGAAGCACACTGATGAATCTTGAAGTAAGAATATGTTTCGTTTTATAAGAAACTGCCATGCTATCTTCCAGAATGGCTGTACCATTTTGTATTTTCATCAACAACAAATGAGAGTTCCTGTTGGTAACACATCCATACCAGGATTTGCTCTTGACTGGTATGGATGTTGACCACTTTAATAGGTGTATAGTAATAGGTGTAAAGTAGTATATTATTTTTCTTTTAATTTGCAGTGTCCTGGTGGCATATGATATTGAGCATATTTTTCATAGTTTTATTTGCCATCTGTACATCTTCTTTGATAACATGTATGTGTAGAACTTTTGCCCATTTTTTCACTGGGCTCTTTGTCTATAATTAAGTTTTCAGAGTTCTTTGTATATTTTGGATACAAGTCCTTTATCTGATATATTTTTGTAAATATTTTTTCCAGGCTGTGGCTTATCTTTTTATTTTCTTAACATCATTTTGCAGAAGTTTTTCAGCTTTGTGAAGTCTAATCTATCAATTTTTCCTTTGATGGATTGTACATTTGATGTTTAAAAAATTGTCATTTGGTGATGTATAAAAATCATCACCAAACCCAAAGTCACCTAGATTCTTATCTATGTTATATTTTAGAAATTCTATCTACAGTCTTGCATTTCACATTTAGGTCTGTGATACATTTTGAGTTAATTGTTATGAGTCCTAATGAATTTTTATTGTTCTTTCTCCTCATTTTCATTCTGATTTTAATATTCCCCTTCAAAAGAGTCTTTCCTGATCATTCTAGCTAAATAATTCTCTCCAAACCAATCACTCTCTGTCTCAGCCAACATTCTCACTGCTATAATCCAAAACAACTGACCATGCAACTTAGAAGAAGGAGGATTTGTTTGCTCACATTTTTTTGGAGATTCTGGGTTCAGTCCACGTGGGGCATGGCAATGGGGAGAGGAGAAAAAGTGGACAAAGCTCTGCTCTCACATTGTGGAGGCTGGAAGCAGAGAGCAAACAAGCAAGGGGATTCAAATGTACAAGCACCATACTTAAGACCATACCCCTAGGGACCCATCTTCTACAGCCACACCACACCTGCCTTGGTTACTGATGAGATTACAACCCTCATGACTTAACTGTATCAACTCTGGATACCAATTTATGAGCTCTTCGGGGGATATTCTATATTTAACTATAACACGGTCTGATCCATTCTTTTTCTTTTCTCCCAGCACTGTCTGAATTACCCAAAATCATGTTGTCCTTTGTTTATTTTTATGCTTACTTTTTCTTTGTCTAGAACTTAAGTTCCTTGGGAAATGGGACCCAGTCCATATTGTCTATTGTTCTATCTCTAGTGTCTAATAGCATGTTCGGCACATATTATATACTGGAAAATATTTAATCAGTAAATGAATGAGCAAGAAATGCATAACAATACTTTCAATAATATATGTGAAAGTTATTAACTATGAGTAGACATATAAGTAAAAAGGACAGAAAATTTACAGAAATGAAAAAGGGGGTGTAGACTAGGAAGCAAGATTAGAACAAAAGTGTAGCTCTTTTTCTTTTTTTCTGCCTATAACATATATTAAACCCAGCTGAATTTAGAATATGGACCCACAAAAAGAATGCGACTCTTAGGAAAATTAAATGATCTGCATGGAAGTTTTTAGAGTCCCTGGTCTATTGCCAATAGCCTTTATTTTTGGAGAAGATCTATTTAATCATTTTGAGCAGTCAATAGGAGACTCAGATAGATTGCTTCTCCTTTCTACAAAATGCAAATTGGCTTCAACTAATTTTACTTGAATTTCTATTAAGCAAATAGTAGGAAAGAATGTATTTGTAATCTGGGCTAGATTAAATGATAAATTATCCTATCTTTCTCCTACATAGGAAAATAATCGTGTGACCTAATCTTTTTATAGCTTCTACTGCATCTTGGAACAAACCAAAAGCCAAAAAGGAGGCTTCATAATTGATTCCTTGACTGCTGATGGGCCATTATGTAAAGGTTCTTGAGTTTTTAAATATCTATACAGATTTGCCTGCCATGAACAAGTGATGAGTGGCCTGTTTTAAACTATAGTCATTATCATCAGAGTATTAATATATCATCAGAGTATTAATATACCTAATGGAGAGCCTGGGAGTATAGCTCATTGAGAGAGCACTTGCCTAGCATGTAAAATCTAGTTTGATTCCCAGCACTGCCAAAAAAATAAAAAAGCATAATATACCTAAAGGGACCAACTAATCATCTCCATTTAAAACTTTCTGGTATTTTTTTAACAATACAACCTATAAAAAATAAAACCTTGAAATAATTTTGGACTGTTCTACTCAGTATGATTGTGAGTCATTCTGCACATGTTTATGAGGGAAGTGGGGGAAAAATATTTCTCTTTCTATGGTTTGATAAAACACATTAGATTCTACAAGAGTTGTTGGGCAAACAACTACTTGACTTAAAACTGCTCAAAGCATGGTGTTGGTTACCAAGAAATATGTGGCAATTTCTGCATTCAATATTTTGACTATCTTTTTGGAGACATAAAATTCGAGTACTTAGCCGGGCATGGGGGTGCACGCTTATAATCCCAGTACTCAGGAGGCTGAGACCGGAGGATCCAGGTTCACAGCTAGTCTTAGCTACTTAGTGAGGCCCCCTATAACTTAGTGAGACCCTGTTTCAAAATAAATAATAAAAAATAGGGCTGGGGGTGTAGCTTGGAGGCAGAATGCCCCTGGGTTCAATCCCCAGTACTGCAAAAAAAAAAAAAAGAAATTCAAGTTCTTAAAAATTGGAAGGAAAATACAAACATAAATTGATAAATAAAAAATTATGTCAATTTATATAGCACTTTGAAATCGATAATTGCATTCATATCCATCATTTTATTTAATTCTCATAATAATCTTTTTTTTTTTTTTTGTGTGTGTGTGTGTGTGTGTGTTACTAGAGATTGAACCCAGGGACATTTTACCTCTGAGCTACACCCCAGCCTATTTTATTTTTTATTTTGAAACAGAGTCTCCTTCATTAATTCTCCCTCACCTCCTATCCCTCCCCCAAACTACTTCCCTCGCTCCACTGGGGGTTCTCCTCCATTATCTAAAGTCCCTCTTATATTACAACTACTCATTGACATTATGTATATATGTGAGAATACCAATGCCAATTTCAATATTTTGTATGGGGAAAGAGGGGAGTGGAGAGGGAGCCAAGGAAAACTCACCAAGTGCTATGTGTATGTATGTCACTATCACTATGAACTACATTATGATGTGAGACTATAATGCACCAATAAATGGAAAAGAAAAGAAAAAAGAAAAGAAAAGAAAAGAAAAGAAAAGAAAAGAAAAGAAAAGAAAAGAAACAGGGTCTTACTAAGTTACAGAGGGTCTCACTAGGTTTCTGAGGCTGGCCAGGAACCTCTGATTCTCCTCTCTCAGCCTCCCAAATACTGGGATTACAAGTATGCGCCACCCTGCCTGGCTCATTACAATTTTTGAAGGTATTATTATACTGATTTATAAAATGGGAAAAATGAGACACAGAGAGGCGAAATGATATTTGCCCAAAGACATTCAGTGAAGAAACGAGGACTGGATTTAAAGATAGACTTTAATCAAAGAAGAAATTATGTGTATATGTGTACCAAGTACATAGATCATACCCACTGAATAAATATTTGCCGAATAAATAAATCAGAGGCTGAGGTTCACCCCGTGTCATGCTTTGTAATGATCATGTGTTTCCTAGATGTGTAGAGATGTATTGTACTTGTCTTACTTTGCCCCACTCTTAGCATGAGTGGCTGTTCTATAAAGGTGTTTCTAAGATGTCAGATAATATGCAAACTAGTATGGATCCAAGCCATGTGTCAGAATAAAAGAGAACAGTTTACTAGAATTTTCAATCGACTTTATAAAGAAAAAAATATTTGGATAGAGCTCAAGAAGTGGATGGAAGACAGAAAGCAGGGGAAGAGCATTCCATTGGAAAATGATGTATGGATGAACTGTAGTGTTTCAAGACTTGTTTTATCTTCCAGAGAGTGAAAAGCAGAACCAATGTTACTGAAAATAAACATATATATTTTATATTTATACCAAAAGCAAACAATGTAGAAATCGTGGCTTAATGCATTTAATGTAAGGTAGCAAGAGACTGAGGTGTACGAGCGTTGTGTGCACGTGTGTTTGCGTGTGTGCATTCTTCGTTGTGTATTTATATGTTGATACCCACACCGTTAGCTTCTGGGTTTCTGCATTGGCACATGCCGTGCATGTAAGAACAGTATAGAACTTTTTTCCTATGCTATTCAGCAGTATTTTTTTTAAGAGAGTGCTGCATGCAAATGTTACAAATTTCTTTGAGCAAAGCTGTGAATCAATTGATTAGATACTCTCTTTACCTCAGTTCCTAAAATTCAATGTCTAGTCATTAAAATAATAGTGCTAATCCCTAAAAATTGTGTTTAACAACCATTTGCAAGGTTGTTCATTTGTAGAAAGAGAATGATGTTATAAATACAGCCATCAGCCATTTGTCTTTTCCAGAAGATACTTTCTGAGAACAATTTGGAAAGTTTGTAAAGTTTACTTCAAATTTGAATTATAATGGTAGATATTTATGTTCTTAGAGCATCTATGCAATATAAAGATAGTAAAATATATTTGTTTCAGTTTAAACATGTAAATCCTAAATTACCATATCATAACCAAAGTAACTGCCTAATGTGGTCTTCCTGAAGAGAAATGACAGTAAAATTTTTATTATGACATTATGATAGCATTAATGGGATTTTTAGAATAGAAAATAAAGCAGCAAGCCTAATCACATTCCTCTAATACAGAATTGTTTTCTGATTTGAATTATTTCCCTTTGATCTTTATGCATAATGGCTGTTCATTGCGTGACTATACTGAAATGTATATGTGCATTTGTATACATATGCATATTGGTTAAATAAACTGCATTTATTGCTTAATTAGTAAAATATCTATTTTCTAAAGTATGCGTATTTTACTTAATGCGGTAAATGTAGTGGACATTGATTTTTGCAATACTATTTTAATTGACTCTACACAGAACAAATTGTAATGCCATAGAATTATATTGCACGTGTTTTATGATTTCAGTCTGTTTATTGGGGAAAAGGAGTGGCAAAATGTATGCCATATAACTATTAGAGGATATTTCCCCCCAGGTACTTCAAAAGAAGATTTTCATCCAGGAGAAAATAATTTTAAAATAGAGAAAGTTTGAGAAAAGAATATACCCCAAGCATTCATCTGAAAGCAGAAGTCCTTATAATGACCTTTGAGTCATGGGAGGAATCTCTTATCCTCTAGTTACTTTAAAATTAAGCTTATCCTGAAACATTTGCTTAAGGCCAAATGTTATTTCCTGATCAAAATCCTGTAATGAATTAGTCACAGAGATTGAACTTGGAAAAGAGAATGTCTTTTGGCACTCAGCTCCACTCTTTTCAATATATTTAGCTTCATAGTTTGAACCCCACCATTGGATTCTAAATCTCTTCAACATGGGAACTCTATCATACTCATATTTCTGTACCTTAGAATACCAGGTAAAATCTTATGCATTAAAAATGTATTAAATTTAACAACTTTCCAGTGGAGTGAACCTACCTACATAAATATTCAACTGCCAGATTAGTCATTAAATGTTAGCATTATTGAACTTTGACTGCATCTTAACAACGGCTCTATTAATTCCATTCACATGGTCTTTGTTCAATATTTTATAGTTTGGAGCTTCCTTTTTGACCATAATTGAAAACATATTTAAAAAGTAAAAATCAAGTCCTTCATAGGTATTTTTGACTTTCATAAGAGAAAGTTTGATATTAAATGTGTTGATTGATAAAAGGAAAGAAGAATCTTTGGAACTGAATTTTCTTCTAGATGTGAATTCCAGTGTTCCTTCACGTTCTGCTTTCATGTTATTACACTTATTAGAAAATCATACTCACCAGGCATGGTGGCGCACGCTTGTAATCCCAGTACTTTGGGAGGCGGAGACCGGAGGATCC
>PVJS01031011.1:11791-23795 GCA_004027185.1 Glis glis | reverse complement strand
GGGGTTTTCAGAAAAAGTCACTGAAAAGTAAATCTTTTGTTTTGGATATATGTTTCCAAGAGTTGCAAACTGGGAGCCGGGCTTGTAATCCCAGTACTTGGGTGGCTGAGACAGGAGGATCCCGGTTCCCCGGGCCATCCTCAGCTACTTAGTGAGGCCCTCTGCAACATAGTGAGACCCTGTTTCAAAATAAAGAATAAAAAATGGGTTGTGGGTGTAACTCAGTGATAGAATGCCTCTGGGTTCAATCCCTAGTACCACACAAAAAAAAAAGAATAAAAAATAGGGCTGGGAGTGTAGCCCAGAGGTAGAAGGCCCCTGGGTTCAATCCCTGGTACTGCCAAAAATAAAAAGTTGCAAACTGGGAAGAATTGGTGGTTTCTTGTGTTTATTTTTTTAGTAATAGTTTTATATTGTAGCATGCGAGCATTTAAATGAACAGAGTAAGAAATATGTTTGCAATATTGATTGAGCTTTCCTGGAATGCTCAAACTTGGACAGTAATTGAAATTGGGGAATCTCTTTGAACATACTTAGAGAATAATTCATTTTAATTATCCTTTGTCTTACTAATATTGCTATGATAAGAAAAATAGCATTTACAGAGTTCAAGGAAACCTTGTCTTTATCTTAGGTTTATAGAAAGTTTAACTGTTATTAGATCATGATTCATACTGAAAAAGAAACTTAGTTTTTTTCTTTTGACCAAGTAGGGCAAGCTTGATAATGTGATGAATGTACAAAAGTAGTTATTGTTAATTCATTTAGTGCAAAAGTAGGTAATGGACTAAATTGAGGCATTCAGAAAAAGTTTTATTGTATTGGTTCTAATTTTATATCCTGCATCTTTTAATTTTTTTCTTTAGAAAAAGGAAAGATTGCTAATAGAAATGGTTAAGAAAATGTCCAGTATCTAAAATAAAATTTTACAGATAAAACTCTGCATCCAAATGCTTAAGAGGCAAAATTAGCTAGAAACAGAAGTAACCAATAACATTTTTTATTTCTCATGTAGTTTAGTGAACTTTGAAATTTTCTCATCTAAATTTTATTAAATAATATCTCTTTTTTGATACTGGGTATTGAACCCAGAGGCATTCTACCTCCAAGCTACACCAGTAGCCCTATTTTATTTTTATTTTGAAACAGTGTCTCACTAGGTTGATGAGAGTCTCACTACTTGCTGAGTCTGTCCTCCAACCAGCAATCCTCCTGTCTCAGCCTCCTAACTACTAGGATTACAGGTGTGTGCCACCAAGGCCAGCTTAAATAATTTCATTTTTACGTTGTTGAGGCTGGCCTATAATGTCATTTTTTAATAAGGCAGACATTAAGATAATGGGGTTTTGTCTTTTTTTTGGCACTCTGACCAATAATGAGTTATATAAGGAAAGCTGAAGGAATTTGATTGAGAGATAAGACTCTTAGTATGGAGTTTCTTCATTGAGCAGTGAATAACATGAATCCCAGTTTGGTCATGTTTACCAGTTTTCTGTTTTTTGTTTTGTTTTGTTTTGTTTTTGCGGTACTGGGGATTGAACCCAGGGGCATTCTACCTCCAAGCTACACCCCCAGTTATATTTTTTATTCTTTATTTTTTTATTTTTTATTTTTTGCAGTACCAGGGATTGAACTCAGGGGCGTTCTACCTCCGCACTACACCCCTGGCCCTATTTTTTATACTTTATTTTGAAACCGGGTCTCACGAAGTTGCGGAGGGCCTCACTAAGTAGAGAGAGAGAGAGACAGGGAGAGAGAGAGAGAGAGCTGAGGCTGGCTGCGAACCCGGATCCTCCGGTCTCCGCCTCCCAAAGTACTGGGATTACAAGCGTGCGCCACCACGCCCAGCTCCCTTTTATTCTTTATTTTGAAACAAGGTCTCACTAAGTTGTGGAGGGCCTCACTAAGTAGCTAAGGCTGGCTGCAAACCTGTGATCCTCCTGTCTCAGCCTCCCAAGTACTGGGATTATAAGCATGCACCACCACGCCCAGTTTACCAGTTTTTAAAATAATGTATCCTGGGATCCAGGCACTGTAGCACATGCCTATAATTCCAGAGACTTGGGAGGCTGAAGCAGGAGGATCACAAGTTTGAGGCCAGCCTTAGCAACTTAACAAGACCCTGTCTCCAAAAATAAAAAGGACTGAGGATGCAGCTCTGGGGTAGAGTTCCCCTGGGTTCCATCCCTAGTACTGCCAAAAAAAAAGGTATTCAGTAACTGCATATTAATTCTTACTCATAAATGATTTGTCTTCCATTGAATTATTTTATTTTGCAGTACTGGAGATTGAACTTGGGCATTCTACCTCCGAGCTACACCCCCAGCCCTATTTTTTATTCTTCATTTTGAAGCAGGGTCTCACTAAGTTGCGGAGGGCCTCACTAAGTAGCTGAGGCTGGCCGTGAACCTGGATCCTCTGGTCTCAGCCTCCCAAGTATTGGGATTACAAGCATGCGCCACCACGCCCAGCTTCCTTTGAATTCTTAACAAGGTATAAAGACAGTTTTACATTTAGTGGAGAAGCTCAAATGCACATAGAAAAAGTTTAGATGAGCCTGGCACAGTTGCACACACCTGCAATCTCAGCACTTAGGAGGCTGAGACAGGAGGATTACAGGTTTGAGGCTAGTGCATGGTAAGTTAGTGAGACCCTATTTCAAAATAAAGAGTAAAAAGACCTGGGGTGTAGCTCAGTGTTCATAGAATACCACTGGGTTCAATTCCTAGTACCTCAAATTAAAAAAAAAAAACAATAAAAAAAACGATGTAGTCTTCAAAAAGATGAGTTATATGTAATACAAAACATAGCAATACTTTTTTTTTTTGCAGTATTGGGGATTGAACCCGGCGCATTCTACCTCCGAGCTACACCCCCAGCCCTATTTTTTTTATTCTTTACTTTGAAACAGGGTCCCACTAAGTTGCGGAAGGCCTCACTAAGTAGCTTAGGCTGGCCGAGAACCCAGATCCTCCGGTCTCAGCATCCTAAGTACTGGGATTATAGGCGTGCGCCACCACGCCTGGCTATAGCAATACTTTTTAATAACTTAGTAAATATTATCCTACATAGACCATATAGAAGAGATTTATGATTCCAGTATCTTGTTATATATTTTAACAGCAAGCTTGAATAAAATTGATAATGTTAATTTGTTCATTATTCTTGAACAATTAGTTTCTGTTTGCTGTGTGTCAGACACTGTTTTAGTGAGGATAAAGAGATTAAAGAACATATTCTTTGTCTTCAAACTGCAAAGTCTGGATAGAGAGACAAAGAGATAAACAGTTTATAATACAGTGTGATAAATACTCTGCTGGAGGTCAGTAAGCACAGAGTACATCAGGAAGACAGAGAAGGATTTCAACAGTCTCAGTGGATATGGGGGAGAGAACAAGTGAAAGGAGTTATGAAAGAGGGTAACATCTAAGTTGACCTTGATTTTAAAGCCAAGAAAAGAAATGGAAGGGGCTGGGGAAGGGGAAAGCACATAAAAATCCTCCAGACATCACCACAATGTGTGCAGAGGTATAGTGGAATGAGAATATATGGCCTTTGGGGAAAATTATAAGTAGTTCAGTTGAGGTCAGTTAGTTGGCTGGACGGGGAGGGAGGTGCTTTTCAGTATATCAGTATTGGGAATACAGAAGTAAACAAGGCCTATATCATGGGACCTTTAGGTCATGTTAATGAGCTTAGATTTCATTGTGAGGACAGAGGAGCGCAACTTAATGATATTATGAAGGAGAGTGATATGATTTGATCTGCAGTTCATTATCAAGCTGATTGCAAGGTGTTTGGAAGCAGATTGGCAGAACTCTCTTCTGATCTATCTCCAGTCCCAACACCAGTAATCAACAAGAAAGAGGTCAAAGAACTCTCCTGTTTCTGTCATGGGAAACTGAGGAAGGAGAGGAAGGAACCATACTTCTTTGCAGTGCTGAGGCAGAGTGGAGAAAATCTCAAGGGTAGACCCAAACAATGAAGCCACAAATAATTAATTGGGAAAATATTACAAATACACACTGCTTATTCAAGTTATCTATAAAGTTACTAGTTTGAGCAAAATGTCATATTAATAGACAGGTGTATATACAGTAATGGACTGTATTACTTTAATGAATTCATATATCCAGTCAGTTATATTAATATCTAAGCCTGGCCACATGGGCACTGAGAAAACTTTGATGAGTGAATAGAGAACTTACAATACATAACACCTTTTAACTCTTCAAAGTGTTGCATCTCTTATTTTATCTGCAGTGATTTGCCATACAGTAACTACTGGCCTTAAAGTAGGGGTCCCCAGGCTGTATCTTGCCTGCCAAGTGGGTTTTGTTTGATATGTAGCTTTTCAAAATAAATTTGAATTCATTACTGACAATTTAAAATGGGCAGTCTTGAGCCGGGCGTGGTGGCGCACGCTTGTAATCCCAGTACTTGGGAGGTGGAGACCCGAGGATCTGGGTTCATGGTCAGCCTCAGCTACTTAGTGAGGCCCTCCGCAACTTCGTGAGACCCAGTTTCAAAATAAAGGATAAAAAATAGGGCCGGGGGTGTAGCTTGGGGGTAAAATGCCCCTGGGTTCAATCCCCAGTACTGCAAAATAAATAAATAAATAAATAAATAAATAAAATGGGCAGTCTTACATGAAATTTGAGTGTCTTCATGTTTTTGAAAAAGATGACAAGCAAAGTGTGTTGGTGCATGCTTGTAATCCCAGTACTTGGGAGGCAGAGATCGGAGGATCTGGGTTTGCGGCCAGCCTCAGCTACTTAGTGAGGCCCTCTGAAACTTCGTGAGACCCGGTTTCAAAATAAAGTGTAAAAAATAGGGCCGGGGGCGTAGCTCGGAGGTAGAACACCCCTGGGTTCAATCCCCGGTCCCGCAAAAAAAAAAAAAAAAGAAAGAAAGAAAAAGAAGATGACATGGTAATGCTAAATTCACTATTTCCACATGGTAATAATTGGCTGGATTAGATAGTTGTTCAGATTTTACCTGCCTAAGTCATTTCTGTTAATTGTCTGGCCCCTACAGGCAGTTGGATTGGTGATTACTGTTACCATCTTATGTATTGAGGTCTTTGGAGAAAGGTATTGTAGATGAGGAATAAATTCAGAAAATGGACACTAATTCCATTAATATTAATAGCGCTGTCAGGGAGTGTTTAATATGTGTTACTTCTGAGACATTATAGCATTTGCTATTCTTATTTTGTAGGTGGAGAAGGTAAGTGACAGCTGGCTTCTATATTGTAGACTAGTATCCTTTTCCTTTTTGTACTACCTATTGTAGACTTTCTAGTTGAGCTATTTAGGCAGAGGCAATATTTAATAATTTTTAACTTATTAAATTATGAGCAAGAATTTTTTTGGTACTAGGGATGGAAGCCAGGGGCATTCTACCTCCAAGCTATACCTCAAGCTCTTTTTATTTTTATTTTATTTTATTATTATTTTTTTATTTATTTATTTTTTGCGGTACCAGGTTCTACCTCTGAGCTACACCCCTGGCCCTATTTTTTATCCTTTATCTTGAAACCGGGTCTCACAAAGTTGTGGAGGGCCTCACTAAGTAGCTGAGGCTGGCTGCGAACCCAGATCATCCGGTCTCCGCCTCCCAAGTACCAGGATTACAAGCGTGTGCCACCACGCCTGGCTTTATTATTTTATTTATTTATTTATTTATTTATTTATTTTGCAGTACCGGGGATTGAACCCAGGGCGTTTTACCTCCGAGCTACACCCCCGGCCCGATTTTTTATCCTTTATTTTGAAACTGGGTCTCACGAAGTTGCGGAGGGCCTCACTAAGTAGCTGAGGCTGGCCGTGAACCCCGATCCTCCGGTCTCCGCCTCCCAAGTACTGGGATTACAAGCGTGCACCACCATGCCCGGCTTATTTTTTATTTTGAAACAGGGTCTCACTGAATACTTTGATGTTTTGGGAGAGACTCCCTTCTAAGAAATTGAGTCAGTTGACCAAAAGTATTTTCTTTTTACTTATATTTGAAACTTAAGATCCATTAGCATTCATAAAGGAAGAAAAGAATCAGCACTTTAATGGTGAAGGCAATGACATTGAAAATGGTATCTTTTTCTTAATTGGCTTGTCATTACTTGTCAGTCTGTTTATGAATCACATAAAATGTAGAATATAGGGAATAATACCACAGGTATTGAACACATGGCAAAGAAGGGAATATGTAGAAAAGAAATTAAAGATGTTTGGATGCAGTCATTGAATGTTAGTGCCTGCTTTCGTTTTCTTTCTTACCTGCCCCCGACAACTGGTCAGGGCCTTTGAAGATGCTTCATAAAAGTGGTCTATTGAATTGGAGAAAAGGAAATAAGATGGTTCATTAAGCATTCTCTTTTAAACTATTATTTTAATCACTAGTAACTTGTAATTTTTTTTCTTCCTTAGACCCTGTCAGGTGAAGGTGTATTTTTCTTTTTAATTTGGCTAGAAGCAATTTATTTTTAAAGAAAATATGTCTCCTCTGAAGATACATGGTCCTATCAGAATTCGAAGTATGCAGACTGGGATTACAAAGTGGAAAGAAGGATCCTTTGAAATTGTGGAAAAAGAAAATAAAGTCAGTCTAGTAGTTCACTACAATACTGGAGGAACTCCAAGGATATTTCAGGTATTAACTAGATTTTGATTTGGAATCGTTCTTGAATCAGATCCGTTAGTAAATTGCTGTCTGAGCCATGGTAAGCATCACAGTAGCTCTTCTCACTTCTTATTTACAGGACACCAATACTTTTGTGTACATGTTTTATAAATTATTCAACAGCATTGTTGTAGTATATAATAAAGAGCAGGAAGTAGTCACTATTATTGAAAAGAAAACTAATGAGAAGGAACTTAGAAAGGTTTGGATACTGTATCTAAGCTATTTTAAAAACCACAGTAGGACAACCTCAGTTACTCCTTTTTTTTTTCCCTTTACATAGATGATGAGTTCGTCACTATTTAGAATTAGCTTTTAAGAGGATTTATTAGTGTCTTCTAAAAGTCAATGTCTACTTCTTAAGTAATACTGCCAAAAGTCATGGTGTGGACCATTCAAGGATGATTGTTCAAGATCATCTTTATAACTATTTCCTTTGTGTGTGTGTGTGTGTGTTACTGGGGAATGAACCCAGGGCATTCTGTTTCTGAGCTGTACCCCAGCCCTGTCTTATTTTTATTTTGAAACAGGGTCTAAGTTGCTGAGGACCTCACTAAGTTGCTGAGGCCAGCTTCAATCCTGGGATCCTCCTGTCTCCACCTCCCAAGTATTGGTATTATAGGCATGTGCCACCATGCTCAGCTATTTTCTTTTAACTGAAAGATTTTGTAGAATCCATTTATTTATTTATTGTTTTGTACTGGTGATGGAATGTAGGGGCATTCTACCTCTGAGCTACACCCCTAGCTCTTTTTTTTATTTTGTTGGGGTTTTTTTGTTTGTTTTTTGGCAGTACTGGGGATTGAACCCAGGGGCATTCTACCTCTGGGCTACACCCCCAGCCCTATATTTTATTCTTTATTTTGAAACGGGGTGTCACTAAGTTGCGGAGGGCCTCGCTAAGTAGCTGTAGCTGAGTCTAGCCGCGAACCTGGATCCTCCGGTCTCAGCCTCCCAAGTACTAGGATTACAAGTGTGGGCCACCACTCCCGGCTTTTTATTTTGAAATAGGGTTTCACTAAGTTGCTGAGGGTCTCACTAAGTTGGTGAGGCTGTCTTCCAACCTGTGATCCTCCTGTCTCAGCCTCACAAGTACTGGGATTACAGGCATGTACCACCATGTCCGGCTCTTATTATTTTATCACTACTAAAAAAAAAGGTTAGTTTTTTTTTTCAATTCCATTTTTCTTATGTAGCTAAGAGTTACTGATCTTGATATGAGTTGACTATAAGAGCATAATGTTTGCCAGGCATGGTGGTGCACTCCTATAATCCCAGCTACTGGGGAGGCTGAGGCAGAAGGATTGCAAGTTTGGGGCCACCTGGGCTATTTTGCACCAGCTGGTCTCAAAACAAGAAATAAAAAAACCTGGGGATGTACTTCAGTGGTAGAGCACACCTGCATTCGATTTCCAGTTCTGACCACAAAACAATACACATGTCTTATTTTTTTTGTACCTTTTTTGCAGTCCTAGGAATTGAACCCAGGGGCATTCTACCTCCGAGCTACACCCCCAGCCCTATTTTTTTATTCTTTATTTTGAAACAGGGTCTCACTAAGTTGCAGAGGGCCTAAGTAGCTGAGACTGGCCATGAACCTGAGATCCTCCTGTCTCTACCTCTCAAGTACTGGGATTACAAGCATGGCCCATCATGCCCAGCTAGGTCTGGACTTTAGAGAAAAGGGTTAGGGAGACCTTATCATATAGGTAGTTACTAAAATTGTGGGGCTAGATGGGATCTTCAGTTGTTGAATGACCAAGTTCAGGATTATTCTCATCTTATTTGTTAATGAACAAACTTTCCTACTTTTATTTCACATTGTGTGTGTGTGTGTGTGTGTGTGTGTGTGTGTGTGTATTACCGGGGATTGAACTCAGGGGCATTCTACCTCTGGGCTACACCCCCAGCTCTATTCTATTTTTTTTTTTTTTTTTTTTTTGATACAGGATCTCTCTTAAGTTGCTGAGGCTGGCCATGGAACCTGCGATCCTCCTGTCTCAGCCTCCCAAGTACTGGGATTACAGGTGTGCACCACCATGCCTGGCCACTTTATTTTTTTAAAAATGGTAAATTGACCCGGCATGGTGGTGCACGCCTATAATCTCAGACTTGGGAGTTTAAGACAGGAGGATTGTAGGTTTGAAGCCAGCCTCAGCAATTTAGTGAGGCTGTCAGCAACTTAGTGAGACCCTGTTTCCAAATAAAAAATAAAATAGGCTGGGAGTGTAGCTTGGAGGTAGAATTCCTCTGGGTTCAATCCCCAGATCACAAAAAAAATAAATAAATAAAGCTTTATTTGTCTGCAGGAGGTATTTAGGTAGTAAAGAAACTTTTAAGATTTATTAATCTAGCCTTGGAAAAGTTTCATTCAAGAAGAAATAAAAGGTATTCATTCCTTCATCGCACATTTCTGAAGGCTGAGTCTAAGATGAAGTATTGAATCAGTTCTGGAGAGTGATTATCAGTAAGCTAAAGAGAATTCATAATCTTTGAATGAAAGACAAAGAAAAAAAAGTTTTCTTTTTTTTTCTTTTTTTTGGTACTGAGGATTGAACCCAGAGGCATTCTACCTTCAAACTATGCCCCCAGCCCTTATATTGTTTTGTTTTGAAACAGGATTTTGCTAGGTTGCTGAGTGTCTCACTAAGTTGCTGAGGCTATGATCTTCCTGCAATCATCCTGTCTCAGCCTCCCAAGCACTGGGATTACAGGCATGCACTACCATGCCTGAAAGATGTATTCATGTGTTTTTGAGAATTTGGAGTTCTTTTGAGGATTGTAACTTGGTCTAATATATCCTTTTACATTGCAGCTACCTAAATGATTTGCCAAATATCTTATAAGCTTTTAAGAAAAAAAAAAAGACTCCAATCCAATGTGGTTTTCTATGCTGGTAATAACATAACTGTCCAGGCTGTGAAAATTAACTCACTAGTTTTTATCCTTCATATAGTTTTAGAACTGTATCTGAAAATATGGAATTCTCTGCTATAAGATCAAGAAGGCTAGAATTACTCTCTAAATGGGTTTTAAAAGTATGTGTTTGTATTTTTCTAAAAGTTAAATCTTTAAGTGTATCAAAAAATGGAAACTCTTTGGTTAAAATAAATTGAATTATGGGGAAGAGTTTAACATAATTTGGAAAGTATAATTTAGTATTCATTATATAACTTGATTGTACATTTGTTATATCTAATTGTGCATTTTTGATGATAATTTTCCTTTGCTTTTTATCAGCTGAGTCATAACATTAAAAATGTGGTGCTTCGACCAAGTGGAGCAAAACAAAGCCGCCTAATGTTAACTCTTCAAGATAATAGTTTCTTGTCCATTGACAAAGTACCAAGTAAGGATGCAGAGGAAATGAGATTATTTCTAGATGCAGTCCATCAAAACAGACTTCATACAGGTGAGAACTGATTATCCCAGAGTCGACATTAGCAGTTTCATTTCTTATTTTTTTGTATTACTGGGAATTGAACCCAGAGGCATTCTATCTCCAAGCTACATCCCCAGACCGATTTTATTTCTTATTTGGAAACAGGGTCTCACTAGGTTGCTGAGAGTCTCCCTAAATTGCTGAGGCTATCCTTGAACCTGCGATCCTCCAGTCTCAGCCTCCTAAGTACTAGGATTACAAGCATGCGCCACCACGCCCGGCTAGACATTAGCAGTTTTAGAAGAATATGACTAGACCACAGACCAATATTCTTGATGAATACTGTTGCAGAAATACTCAACAAAATATTAGTGAATCGAATTTAGTAGCACATTAAAAGAATTGTACACCATGACCAAGAAGGATTTATTCCTGGACTATAAGGATAGTTCAAATATGAAATTCAGCCTATGAATATACCATACTATTAGAATGAGGGACAAAAATCACATGATTGTCTCAATTGATGTGCAAGAAGCATTTGACATAATTACCCTTTCATGATTAAAAACACTCAATATATCCAGGTGTGGCGGCATACCCTGTAATCCTAGCACTTGGGAGGCTGAGACAGGAGGATCCCAGGTTCAAGGCCAGCCTCAGCAACTTAGTGAGATCTGTTTTAAAAATATAAAAAATAAAGCCAGGAATGGTGGCGCACGCTTGTAATCCCAGTACTTGGGAGGCTGAGACCGGAGGATCCGGGTTCACGGCCAGCCTCAGCTACTTAGTGAGGCCCTCTGCAACTTAGTGACACCCTGTTTCAAAATAAAGAATAAAAAATAGTGCTGGGGGTGTAGCTTGAAGGTAGAATGCCCCTGGGTTCAATCCCCAGTGCCACACACACAAAAATAAATAAACTAGGGGTGGTGGCACACATCTGTAATCCTAGTACTTGGGAGGCTGAGACAGAAGGATTGTAGGTTAAATGCCAGCCTCAGCAACTTAGTGAGACCCTGTTTCAAAATAAAAAATAAAATAGGGCTGGGGATGTAACTCTATAGTGATATTTTATAGATGACCAATTTTTACTAGACTTTCTTCAGTTTAAATATGATATTAAAAATGTTAGACAGTCTGGGGCTGTATCTCAGTGGTGGAACATATGCTATACCCTAGGTTCAATCCCTGGCACTAAAAAAAAAGAAAAAAACCTCACAAACATTAGAAAATGAAGATGTAGCAATGCTACTTTTTGTATTTAATTGATATCTCTATTTGGTACACTATTCTGGTAAAATAAAGGACTTGGCTGAGAGTAGTGGTACACACCTGTAATCCCAGTACTTGGGAGGCTGAAATAGGTGGATCGCAGATTTTAGGCCAGCCGCAGCAATTTAGCAAGGACCTCAGCAACTTACTGAGACCCTGTTTCAAAATAAAAACATAGAGCCAGATGTGGAGGCACACGCCTATTATCCCAGTACTTGGAAGGCTGAGATGGGAGGGTTGCAGGTTCGTGGCCAGCTTCAGCTATATAGTGAGGCCCTCTGCAACTTAGTGAGACCCTGTTTCAAAATAATGAATAAAAAATAGGGCTAGGGGGTGTAGCTTAGAGGTAGAATGCCCATGGGTTCAACCCCCAGTATCCCCCACAAAGCAAAAACAAAATAAAAACATAAAATAGGGCTAGGGGTGTAGCTCAGAAGTAGTATGCCCCTGGGTTCAATCCGTAGCACTGCCAAACAACAACAAAAAGAACTTTTTGTGGTGGTTTGCCATTTAGTATTTACTCATTATATGTTTATGCCACCAAATCTAGGTTATGTCAATTTACTAAACTTAATTTTTTTTTTTCAGTACTGGGGATTGAACCCAGGGCATTCTACTTCCGAGCTACACCCCCAGCCCTATTTTTTATTCTTTTTTTTTTTTTTTTTTTTT
>PVJS01031011.1:0-11691 GCA_004027185.1 Glis glis | reverse complement strand
CTCACTAAGTAGCTGGGGCTGGCTGCGAACCGGCTGTCCTGTCTCAGCCTCCCAAGTACTGGGATTACAAGCGTGCACCACCACATCCACCTCAACAACTTAATTTTACTTAATTATTTTTGGTGCTGGGATTGAACCCAGAGCCTCATGCATACTAGGTAAACACTCTGCCACTTAGCTATATCCCCAGCCCCTAAACAGTTGAATTTTGGAATCGAGAAATTGTACCAGTAGTGGTGGTATGTGCCTGTAATCCTAGTATTTGGGGGACTGAGACTGGAGGATCAGAAGTTTGAGGCCAGCCTCAGCAATTTAATGAGACCTTGTTTCAGTATTAAAAAAAAAAGAAAAAGGACTGGGGAAGTAGTTCAGTGGTTAGAGTCCCCTGGGTTCAACTCCCAGACCACCAAAAAAAGAAAGAAAGAAAAAGAGTCAAGTAATTGAGTATAGCACTATTTAAAATTTTTAGAATATGTCAAGAACTATTATCTATTTCCTGTTTTTGTTTTATTCTGTCATACTCATTAATATTAATTGGATTGCTGCCTTAAGAATTGATGTAAACTAGGCGCAGTCGTGCACACCTGTAATCCCATTACTTTGGAGGCTGAAACAGGAAGATTGCAGGTTTGATGCCAGCCTCAGCAACTTAGCGAGACCCTGTTTCAAAATAAAATAAGGCTGGGGGTATAGCTCAGAGGTAGAATGCCCCTTGGTTAAAGCCCCAGTACCAAAAAAAAAAAAAAACAGTAGCTGGTCCTGGTGGCACACACCTGTAATCCCAGAACATGAAAGGCTGAGACAAGATCAGAGGTTCCAGAACAGCCTCAGCTATACTTTTCAGTAACTATCAGGATCCTGTTTCAAAATTAAAGGGCGGAGAGTATAACTTGTAGGTAGAATGCCCCTGGGTTCAATCCCCAGAAACATATACACACGATAGTAAAACCAGATCCTTTTTTTTACCTAAATAGATTTCAGATTGATCAAAGGTTTGAACATTAAAAATTAAAATGAGGCCAGGTGTGGTGGCGCACTCTTGTAATCCCAGTACTTGGGAGGCTGAGACAGGAGGATTGCAGGTTCAGAGCCAACCTCAGCTACTTAGTGAGACCCTGTTTCAAAATAAAGAATAAAAAATAGGACTGGGGGTATACCTTGGAGGTAGAATACCCCTGGGTTCAATCCCCAGTAATGCAAAAAAATTTTTAAGTGATAAATAAACGTATAATTAAAAGGGGGGAGTTACTCGGACATAGTCCACATATCTAGCTACACTGTAATTCTAGCTACTGTGGGAGACTGAGGCAGGAGGATTGCAAATCCAAGGTCAGCCAGGGCTACTTTATAAAAAGGGCCAAGGACATTATAGCTCACTGGCTGAGCAGTTACCTAGAATACACAAAGCCCTCAATTCAATTCCCAGTACTGCAGAAAAGGGAGTTACAGGAGTGGATTCCAACATAATTTCTGGATGGAAAAGACTTGAATACTATAAAATCTAGAATCCATCGGCGCATGGTGTGGTATACTCCTGTAATCCCAGTACTTGGAAGGCTAAGATAGGATAGCAGATTTGAGTTCAGCCTCAACAATTTAGTGAGACCATTAGCAACTTAGCAAGACCCTGGCTCAAAAAAATTTATAAAAACGGCTGGGGATGTAGCTTGGAGGTAGTTCAATCCCCAGTACCAGAAAAGAGAGAAAACAATCTGGAATCAGGGCTGAAGATGTAGCTCAGTGATAGAATACTTGCCTGTCATGCATGATGCCCTGGGTTTGATTCCAGCACTGCAAACAACAGTCACAACAAAAACATCCTAAACTGTGTAAAAAATTTAGACAATGTCCGTGGGGAGGAAAAAAAGATGGTAGAAAATATTAGCCAGAGTGATATGTTAATATTATTAATATACAAAGACCTACTTTACAAACCAGAAAAAGATAACCCAGTAGAGAAATGGACAAAACCTGCAAATAGGGAATTCAGGAAGAAAAATACATGGCCATTAAACATGAAAAATATTTCAACTTCAATAATTAAACTCAAATTCTTATTGTCACATTGGCAGCAGTGTGAGGGGAAGCAAGATGATGCTCATATGTTTGGTAGAAGCTTGGAGAGACTTTTTAGAGGACTGTGTGGTAATGTTAGTTTGGTTTAAAATTATCCATTAATCCAGCAATTCTTATTCTAAAGAGTTTATTCTACAAAAATCAGTCCATTAGTAGAAAAAGAAATGTAGGAGAATGTTAAGCATTGTTCGCAGTCTGAAAAATTAAAACATTCTAAATGATGACCAGTGGGAAATTCGTGACCTAAATTAAAACATAAAATACTTAAATATTCTGTGTGTGTGTGTGTGTGTGTGTGTGTGTTTTACTGGAGATTGAACCCAGGAGCATTCTACCTCCAAGCTATACCCCCAGCCCTTCTCTTATTTTTTATTTTGAATCAGGGCCTCACTAGGTGCTAGGTTGCTGAGAGTCTCACTACTTGCTGAGGCTGTCCTTGAACCTGTGATCCTCCTGTCTCAGCCTCCCAAGTACTGGGATCACAGGTTTGCACCACCATGCCTGGCTCATAAATTACTTTTGAAAGTATATACAAATTCATATTTATACAGTACCTTGAGTGTTTTTTTTTTTTTACAAAGCATGAATTTCTTTGGAATAGAAAGTATTTATTCTGCTTGGTAAAAGTTCAAATTAAACATTTTATCTGATATAAAAAACATTAGTATTGTACATATTTATGGGATACCATATGCTATTTCAATACATGTATACCTTGGGATTGATAAACTTTTACTAGTACAAAATTCTTTGGCCTTTGTTACTGAAGATATACCTGTCATTATTTCTGACATTTTTCCTTGGCATCCAATGTCAGTATTCATGCCTTAGCTGCATAGTGACTAACTCTTCCATAGCCTTAATGACCAGTTATTACATAGGAGAATTTCTAATATTTTCTTATTTTTTTTCTTCTTGGTATTGGGAATTGAACCTGGGGCCTCACACATGCTAAGCAACTGTTCTACCATTAAGCTGTATCCGCAGCCCTTTTTAGGTTATTTTGAGATCGGGCTTCCCTAAGTTGCCCTGACTGTCCTTGAACTTGCAGTCCTCCTGCTTCAGCCTCTCAAGTAGCTGAAATTACAGGTGTGGGTTAACTTTAATTTTTTTTTTTTGGTACTGGGGAAGAGGCATTCTACCTCTGAGCGACACCCCCATCCCTATTTTATGTTTAGTTTGAAACAGGTCTCATTAGGTTGATGACAGTCTCACTACTTGCTGAGGCTGTCCTCAAATCTGCGATCCTCCTGTCTCAGCCTCCCAAGTACTGGGACTACAAGTGTGTGCTACCACGCCTGGCTTAACTTTAAATTTTAATTATTGTATATCTCAAATGTACTTTCTGTTAGAAATAATTGGTTGCTTTGTCTTTCCTGCTGTTTCTTCGATATTATATAACAATAAAAATGATCTTTTTTGTTGTTTAAGTGATTTTTTCATTTTGTTCACCAGCCATGAAACCTCCTCAGGGGTCTGGTAGTTTTGGAGCCATTCTGAGCAGCAGGGCCTCACAGAAGGAAACCAATCGGCAGCTTTCTTACTCAGACAATCAGGTATGTTCATTTGTATCTTTCTAACTTTTGGAAAAAAAATGAGTTATAGACAGACATATTAGGTAGTTAGAGGAAGTATAATTTAGACTCTAATATCTAAAATTTTGGGATTGTCTCAAGAGTATTTTCTCTTTGTGTGTTTGCTACTGGGGATTGAACTCAGAGACATTCTACCTGTGAGCTACACCCCCAAGCTTATTTTTTATTTATTTATTTATTTTTTTTGTGTGGTACCGGGGATTGAACGCAGGGGCGGTCTACCTCCGCGCTACACCCCCGGCCCTATTTTTTTTTATGCTTTATTTTTGAAACCGGGTCTCACTAAGTTGCGGAGGACCTCATTAGGTAGAGAGAAAGAGGAGAGAGAGAGAGAGAGAGAGAGAGATCGAGATCGCGCGCGCATGCGCGTTGAGATTGGCCGCAAACCCGGATCCTCCGGTCTCCGCCTCCCAAAGTACTGGGATTACAGGCGTGCGTCACCATGCCGAGTCCCAAGGCTTATTTATATTTTTATTTTGAAACAGGGTCTCCCTAAGTTGATGTGAGTCTCACTACTTGCTGAGGCTGTCCTCGAACCTGCTATCCTCCCGTCTCAGTCTCCCAAGTACTGGGATTACAGGCATGTGCCACGACGCCCAGCAAGAGTATTTTCCACATAGCTAAAGTTTATCATTTGGCCCACATTGATCTCTTTGTTTTTTGTTTTATTTTATTTATTTATTGGTACTGGGGATTGAACCCAGAGGCATTCTACCTCTAAGCTACACCCCCAGCCCTATTTTATTTCTCATTTGGAAACAGGGGCTCACCCAGTTGCTGAGAGCGTCACTAAGTTGCTGAGACTGGCTTTGAATCTGCGATCCTCCTGTCTCGGCCTCCCAAGTACTGGGATTACAGGCGTGAGCCACCATGCTGGGCTTGTTTTATTTTGTTTTGTTGTGATACTGGGGATTGAACCCAGGGGCATTCTACCTCCAAACTACGCCCCCAGCCCTTTTTATTTTTTATTTTTTGCAGTACTTGGGATTGAACCCAGGGGCATTCTACCTCTGAGCTACACCCCCAGTCATATTTTATTGTTTATTTTGAAACAGGGTCTCACTGTGTTGCAGAGGGCCTCACTAAGTAGCTGAGGCTGGCCGCGAATCTGTGATCCTCCTATCTCAGCCTTCCAAATACTTGGGATTACAAGTGTGTACCACCATGCCCAGCTATTTTGTTATTTTGAAACAGGGTCTCCCTAGGTTACTAAGGCTATACGCAATTCTCCTGTCTCAGCCTCCCAAGTAATGAAATTACAGGCATGTGCCAGGACACCCAGCTCATGTTCTTTCCTTCTTACATATAGTTTTGCTAAACACAACTTAAATTTTGCTTGATGTCTCCTGGTTATCATTATGAACAAAGTAGAGTGTAGGGTTGTTTTTTTTTTTGTGGTACTGGGGTTTAAACCCAGAGGCATTCTACCTCTGAGCTACATCTCCAGCCCTATTTTATTTTTATTTTGAAACAGGGTCTTTTTAGGTTGATGAGAGTCTCACTAGTTGCTGAGGCTGTCCTCAAACCTACGATCCTCCTGTCTCAGACTCCCAATTACTGGGATACAGGTGTGTGCCACCACGCCTGGCTAACATGTAGTTTTTAAAAACATGGGTTTGAAGTTAGGTGTGGGTTCAGGACTTGATGCTGCCATTTACTAGCTATGGGCTATTGGAGTAGTTCCGAAAATGTACTGAAACTCTGTTCCTATCCATACAGTTGTGACAGCAATAATGTTTCTAGGGTTACCCTGAGATAATGCATGTAAAATTGCTTAGTTCATTGTCTATGCCACATAACTGATATCCCTACAAATGTTTGCTACTCTGTCTGTGATCCCTTTTGGGTCTGTTCTACATTATGAACTTTGCCTTTACACAGTATAACACCATACTGTTTTATTGAGATCTTGTTGCCTATTTAATAGTTTTTCTTTTATACATATTATTTAGCTAGATGTGCACTAGTAAATCATCTTAATGGAATTTAGCAGTCCTTCTGTTTCTTTTACATTCTTTTTTTTTTTTTTTGCAGTACTGGGGATTGAACCCAGGGGCTTCTACCTCCAAGCTATACCCCCAGCCCTATTTCTTTTATTCTTTATTTTGAAACGTCTCACTAAGTTGCGGAGAGCCTCACTAAGTAGCTAAGGCTGGCCGCGAACCCAGATTCTCCTGTCTCAGCCTCCCAAGTACTGGGATTACAAGCGTGCGTTACCACGCCCAGCTCTCTTTTACATTCTTTTGTAAAGAGAAGCCAGGCATAAAGTGAGAGAAACTTTGAAACTTTTTTTTTGAGGGGGTATTGGGGATTGAACTCCAGGGGCATTTTACCTCTGAGCTACACCCTCAGCCCTTTTTATTTTTTATTTTGAAATAGGGTCTCACTAGGTTGCTAAGGGTCTTGCTAAGTTGCTGAGGATGGCTTCACCTTGGTTCCTCCTTTGTTGGCCTCCTAAGCAAGTACTGGGATTACAGATATGTGCCAGCACACTCAGTCCCAGACCATTTTATATTTTTATTTTGAAACAGTGTCTTGCTAAGTTACTGCATGCTGGCCTTGAACCTGTAATCCTCCTGTCTCAGCCTCTCAAGTACTGGGGTGACAGTTGTGTGTCACCAGGCCTGGTTCTTTGAAGCTCATTTTTTTTTTTATTTTTTATTTTTTATTTTTTTGGCAGTACCAGCGATTGAACTCAGGGGCATTCTACCTCCAGGCTACACCCCCAGCCCTATTTTTTATTCTTTATTTTGAAACAGGGTCTCACTAAGTTGCAGAGGGCCTCACTAAGTAGCCGAGGCTGGCTGTGAACCTGGATCCTCTGGTCTCAGCCTCCCAAGTACTGGGATTACAAGCGTGTGCCACCACGCCCAGCACTTTGAAGCTCTTTTATAAGTAAATTTATGAGTTCTGTTTGGCTGGGCAAAGAGGTAATTGATTACTTAGCTCATTTACTGGACTAAGCAATTAATAATATTTAACTTTAATTTTTGTGGTGTGGGAATTGGACCCAGGGGCATTCTACCTACAAGCCACACCCCCAGCCCTATTTTATTTTTTATTTGAAAACAGGGTCTTGCTATGTTGATGAGAGCCTCACTGAGATGCTGAGGCTGTCCCCAAACCTGTGATCCTCTTGTCTCAGCCTCCCAAGTACTGGGATTATAGGCATGTGCCACCATGCCCAGTTTAAGATTAACTTTTGTTAGGTGTTTTTTTTTTTCCTCTGGTTGGGTTAGATTTGGGGGGAATATTTTTTATTGAGATATCATTGACATGTAATAAATTATGAATATTTAAAGTATAATTTGGTATGATTTGACTTTGGTATTCACTCTTCAAATAATCACCATAACTAACAGTGAATATAACCATAGTTCTTACAAATTTTCTTATCCCTTTTTGTAGTCTTCCCTTCCCACCCCCCAAGTCTCTGTGTTGAAAAAACCACTGATTTGGTTTCTGTCCCTATAGATTAGGTTGTATTTAAAGGAGTTTTTATACAAGTAGAATCTGTATATTTTGGGGGTGGGGTAGAGAGGGTCTGGTTTCTTTCATTCAGCATTATTATTTTGAGACTCATACATTTATAGATAGGAATTTAAATTGTTGGAATATTATTTAAATGCGTAAGTTAACATATATAGCAGATGTAAATATTTATACTTCCACAAATAATAATTTCCATTAGTGGGATTATAAAGTCAGTTTTGTGGATTGTAACTAGTATTGAACAAGAAAGAAGTAGAATAGAAAGTAATAGAAGATTTTGTCCATATTAACGATAAATACTAGCTGGATCTGGTAGTACCCACCTGGAGGCTGAGACAGGAAGATTGCAGGTTTGAGACCAGCCTCAGCAAGTTACCAAGACCCTGTTTCAAAATAAATAAATCACCTCAGGGTTTAATCTCCAGTACCAAAAACTTTAAAATGGATAAATATTGATTTCTGAATCTTACTTTTTTTTTTTGCGGTACCGGGGATTGAACCCAGGGGTGTTCTACCTCTGCGCTACACCCCCGGCCCTATTTTTTTATAGTTTATTTTGAAACCGGGTCTCACAAAGTTGTGGAGGACCTCGCTAGGGAGAGAGAGAGAGAGAGAGAGAGAGAGAACACACGCGCGCACGCGTGCTGAGGCTGGCCGCGAACCCAGATCCTCCGGTCTCCGCCTCCCAAAGTACTGGGATTACAAGCTTGTGCCACCACGCCCGGCTTTACTTTTATTTTTATGTATGTTTTTTATTTTTGCGGTATTGGGGATTGAACCCAGGGGCATTCTACCTCTGAACTACACCCCCAGCCATATTTTTTTATTCTTTATTTTGAAACAGGGTCTCACTAAGTTATGGAGGCCTCACTAAGTAGCTGAGGCTGGCCGTGAACCCGTATCCTCCTGTTTCAGCCTCCCAAGTACTGGGATTACAAGCGTGTGCTACCATGCCCGGCTTTTATGTATATTTAGTAGAATTTGATGTAAAATATTTCTTTGAAGTCATCAAATTTTTTTTGTGTGTGGTACTGGGGATGGAACCCAGGGGCATTCTACCTTCGGGCTACACCCCCAGACCTATTTTTTATTCTTTATTTTGAAACAGGGTCTCATTAAGTCACAGAGGGCCTCACTAAGTAGCTGAGGCTGGCCGCGAACCTGGATCCTCCTGTCTCAGCCTCCCAGGTACTGAGATTACAAGCATGCGCCACCACACCTGGCTTGATTTATATTTACAGATAGAAACTAGGTAAAAATATAATGTAAGGTGGGAGGGCTGGGGTTGTAGCTTAGAGGTAGAATGTCTCTGGGTTCAATCCCTCGTATAAAACAAAACAAAAGAATACTATAGGAAAATAAGTGTCACATTCAATTTCTCACACTTAACTGTGCATTAGAATCACCTGGAATGTTTTTAAAAATATTTAAGCTGGACATAGTGGCACAGGTTTGTAATCCCAGTACTTGGAAAGCTGAGACAGGAGTATCACAGGTTTGCGACCAGCCTCAGCTACTTAGTGAGGCCCTCTGCAACTTAGTGAGACCCTGTTTCAAAATCAAGAATAAGAAATAGGGCTGGGGGTGTAGCTTGGAGGTAGAATGCTCCTGGGTTCAATCCCAAGTACCACACACACACACAAAAAAAAATTTGGCTGGGCATGGTGGCGGACACCTGTAATCCCAGTACTTGGAAGACTGAGACAGGAGGATCACAGGTTCAAACCAGCCTCATCGACTTAGCAAGACAAAAAAAAAAAAAGGGCTGGGATATAGGTTGAAGGAAGAATGCCTCTGAGTTCCATCCACAGTACCAAAAAAAAAATATACACACACACTGAATGACACCCCTAGTCCATATATATATGCAAGTCTATAGATTTATATAGGTAATATATTAAACGTAGTATATAAGTATGTATACATATATAGATACACACATACATACATGCATACATACATACATACATACATACATACATACAAGGGGGCTTGGAGTGTGGCTCAGTGGTAGAGCACTTGCCTAGCTTATGCAAAGCCCTGGATTTGATACCCAACACAAGAAAAAAAAGTAAATAAGCATATATATAAGTATGTATATTTATTTATTTGCTGATAATGAGTTTCACCCCAACCTCAGACTAGCATGTCTGTAGATGAGTCTCCAGTTTTTTTGTTATTTGTGGTATTGTGGTTGAACCCAGGGGCATTCTACCTCTAGCTACACCCTCAGCCTGACTTTATTTTAAAACAGGATCTCGCTAAGTTACTGAGGGCCTCGTTTAAATTGTTGAGGCTGGTCTCGAACTTGTGATCCTCCTGTCTCAGCCTCCCAAGTACTGGGATTACAGGCGTGTGCCACTATGCCTTGCTCCAGTTGTGTTTTTTACAGCTCCCTGTGTGAAAATCATTGGTCTTAAAAGTATTTCAATTAATTTGAAGATTTAACTGTCTCAAATTTTATTCTTACAGGCTTCTTCAAAAAGAGGAAATTTGGAAACTAAAGATGATGTTCCATTTCGAAAAGTTCTTGGTACTCCAGGTAGAGGATCGATTAAGACTGTAGCAGGAGCTGGAATAGCTGTTACCCGGACAGTTCCTTCTTTGACATCTACATCAACACCTCTTAGATCCGGATTATTAGAAAACCGGTAGGAAAGGCTTTTCTTAGTCTTTCAGTGTACCTATTTATAAATGTCTTTTAGGCCTTTTAGAAATTTGAGGGGAAAAAGAAAGTATGGGCTGCATTTTTGTAGCTATTATAAATATTATGTAGTTTATGTCAGTGACCTGTATTGAGCATACAGATGTGCAGTATATTAAATTTTTTTTTGGAACTGGAGATTGAACCCAGGGGCATTCTACCTCCAAACTACACTGCCAGCCCTATGTTTTATTTTTTATTTTGAAACAGGGTCTCACAAGTTGCAGAGGGCCTCACAGGTTGCTGAGGCTGGCTGTGAACCTGCAATCCTCCTGTCTCAGCCTCTCGGCACAGTACATAATTTAAATATGATACAGAACATTAGATAACAGTAGTCACATTTTCTGTACTTGAGTATGTTGGTTTATATATATATTTTTTGAGACATAGAGGTTTATTTAGGAAAGTAAGAAAAACATATTCAAGAGAGAATGTAGGCTATCTCTAGAGTGAGAGAGGGTTATGATTTTTTAATGGTATGAATTATGACTTTTTCAAAATAACATTTTTCTCTGTTCTCTATAGCACTGAAAAGAGGAAAAGAATGTTGTCATCTGGCTCAGAGCTGAATGAAGATTACCCTAAGGAAAATGATTCGTCCTCGTAAGTTGCTTTAAGAGACTTTATAGCACTAGATTAGTGTTTCTTACTTTTATAACCTCTAGGAAGGCCAGGCGTTGTGGTGCACACTTGTAATCCCAGTACTTGGGAGGCTGAGACCAGAAGATCCGGGTTTGTGGCCAGCCTTAGCTACTTTGTGAGGTCCTCCACAACTTAGTGAGACCCTGTTTCAAAATAAAGAATAAAAAATAGTGCCGGGGGTGTAGCTCGGAGGCCGAATGCTCCTGGTTTCAATCCCTGGTACCACACATACAAAAAAATAACCACTAGGAAGGTTTGGAGAAGTATTCAGTTTGTGGGAATTCCAAAGATCGAAGACCAGTATTGAAAGTGTTTTGGTGACAGTAGATTGTAGGCTCAGTAGAGAGGGAATTTGGCCATTGGTATTGTTTTTGTTATTTCATTGCACTTCTCTTTTCCTGCCTTAAATCTGTAATACTTAAATGAAGAATGGAGCTGAAGAACTCAAATGTTTCTTGCAGGACTGCTGTAATCCCAGTACTTGGGAGGCTGAGACAGGAGGATTGCAGGTTCAGGCCAGCCTTGGCAACTTAGTGAGACTGTTTCAAAAAAGAAGAATAAAATAGGGCTGGAGGTGTAGCTTGGAGGTAGAATGACCCTGGGTTCCATCCCTAGTACTGCAAAATAAAAGTCAAAAATAGGAAATAAGAGGAGGAGTCTAGTTTATTGAAGTGATAAAATTTTGCTAGAGAGAAATTGTGAGGACAGGGAAGGTAGTGGAATAAGTTCCTGGTAAATTCCCCTAGCAGTCTGATTCTATCCATTAGGAAGAACCCACTTGCTCACTGTACTCCAGGTGACCCCGGCTTTGCCTTCTGGAGGGTTTTGCTTATCTCTATTCTTTGAAGGCCATCAGTGAAGTAGACGTTGAAGTCTATTGTCTTCCTTTGGGTGACATAGCTTTTGTAGCCTGCTTCATGCTGGTGTAGGTATAGAAGTTGTAGAAGTCTAGATGTTTCTTTTTTTGTGTGTTACTGAGGATTGAAACCAGGGGTATTCTACCTCTGACTCATATGCCAACCCTATTTTTTTAAAACAGGTCTCACTAAATTGCGGAGGGCCTCACTAAGTAGTTGAGGCTGGCTGCGAACCTGGGATCTTCCTGTCTCAGCCTCCCAAAGTACTGGGATTGCAAGCATATGCCACCATGCCCGGCTTCTATTTTTTTTTTTTTTTTTTTTT
>PVJS01031010.1:0-23700 GCA_004027185.1 Glis glis | reverse complement strand
GGGGATTGAACGCAGGGGCGTTCTACCTCCGCGCTACACCCCTGGCCCTATTTTTTTTATACTTTATTTTCACGAAGTTAAGGAGGGCCTCACTAAGGAGAGAGAGAGAGAGGGAGAGAGAGAGAGACAGGGAGAGAGAGAGCGAGAGAGCTGAGGCTGGCCGCGAACCCAGATCCTCCGGTCTCCGCCTCCCAAAGTACTGGGATTACAAGCGTGTGCCACCATGCCCGGCTCTATGTGTCACTTATAAAGGCACTTTGTTGAATTATTTAATTAATTCTCTTAGTTATTGTGGTTATCCTGGAAGAGATAGAAGAATATATTGCAAACACTAACAAAGTACCAGAGGCTATTTGAAAGACCAGACACTGAACAAAACAATTGAAAAATAGTGGGAATAAAAATTAGAGTTGAAAAAGAAAATTGAGGGAATTTCCACGAAAGTAGAATGAAATGACAAAGAAATGAAAACATAAACGGAAAGAAAAGATAAATTAGAGGATCATCATCAAATCAGAAGGCCAAATATCCAACTAGTTCAACAAAGACACAAACAAATGAAATTGAGGTGATAAAATAGCAAACAAATAGTAGAGAAGTTGTTCTAGGACTGATGAACACGAGTTTCCATATTTGAAAAGTTCACTTCCAAAAGACAATTCCAGTAAAAGAATGAAAATTGACACAGAGAACAATACATCTTCATACAATTCCACAATTCTAGAAATGAGGAAATCTATAAAAGCTTTAAAAGAAAAAACATACTTGTTGGTTTATCTTATTGGGAACTGAAGTGTATATTTGATTTAAGAATTTATATTTACCCCAGATTCTAGAGAATTATCATCTATAATTTTTTAAAGTATTAATTCTTGCCGAGCATGGTGGCGCATACTTGTAATCCCAGTACTTGGGAGGCTGAGACCGGAGGATTCGGGTTCGCGGCCAGCCTCAGCTACTTAGTGAGGCCCTCTGCAACATAGTGTGACCCTGTTTCAAAATAAAGGATAAAAAATAGGGCTGGGCATGTAGCTCAGAGGTAGAATGCCCCTGGATTTAATCCCTAGTATTGCCAAAAAAATTAATTAATTCTCTGCCACTCTTTTTCTTCTGGAATTTTTATCTAAAATAATAAAATAATGCTTTCTATTTTTCTATCTTTTTGTTCTCTGTACTCCATTCCTAATGAGTTCCTTGAATTATCTTTTGGATTCACTAATTTTCTCTTTTATTATGTGCAATGTAGATTTTTTCTTTAAATTCAATTACCATGATTTTTGTTTAAGGATACCTAATTTGTTCTTTTCATACCTCATTATTTTTCTTTTTGAAAAAATAACACCTTTCCATTAAAAAAAAGAGTTGTTCTTTCATTTATCAATTTAAATATCTTAAATTAGATAGTTAAAACCTTTATTGGAATGTTTCATAAAAATAATTTAATGTGGAATGAATTCATATTCCAATTCTGGATTAGGTTACTTGTACTTCATTAGTTTTTTTTTCTCTCTCTCTCTCTTTCTTTCTTTCTTTTGCTTTTTCTTTTGTGTGTATGGTATTGGGGATTGAACCCATGGGCATTCTACCTCCAAGCTAAAACCCTAGCCCTATTTTATTTTTTATTTGGAAACAGGGTCTTGCTAAGTTGCCGAGAGCATCACTAAGTTTCTGAGGCTGGCTTTGAACCTGCGATCCTCCTATCTCAGCTTCCCAAGTACTGGGATTACAAGCATGTGCCACCATGCCCAGCCTTCAATGGTATTTGATTTCTTTGTGTGTTTTAGAAGTTTGTTTATAACTCATTATCTCTTTCTGAGTTTTTCCTTTGTCTCGACTGTGTTTTGTGATAGTCTCTACTTGGCTTCTAGATCTTCACGTGTAGAACAAGACCAAGTCCTGGGATTGCCGGTTTTTGTGCCCTAGGGATAACAGAAATGTTGCAGAGTCTGCCAATTGCAAAGTCAGTTGGTTGTTTTTGTGCTGTTTTTAGTAGGAAGGCTGTTTCTGCACTGTCCCTAGGTCTAAAGCTTGTTAAATTTGTATTTCAGGTTTTAGCCAGTGTTTTTTTCTAGAAAGAACGCTCCACTCCAATTTTTGACTTGTGAGCATGACTTGAGTCACATTATCAAATATTTTTAGTTATCCTGTATTGTGTGTGTCATGTTTAGGAAAAGGCAAGAGTGGGGATATTAGGGAAGAAAAATCCAGTCCTGCTCTATTAGCTAAAATGGACTCTAGAGGGAGAGGGGAAATATTGGATATAATAGCTGTCTCTGTGTCAACATTATTTATTTAGAATTATCTCAGTCTAGTTTACTCCAAAGAAAGACTTTGTTTATAAGGCCCAATTGATCAATGCCAATTTTTTAAAAAAGCAAGTGGTATTTCTTGAATACGTTACCTTTTATTCTTTCTGGTGGGCACTAAGCATATCTTAAGATGAATAAGAAATTAGAACATTCAGAAGCTATATGAAAATAATTCCCCAAGTATTTATGATGTACCCACAAATTATACTACCACATATCCTTTTACAAAATTCAAAATACATGGAACTCATGTTTGAAAATCGCTCTGTTTATATGAAAAGAAATGATTCATTATGAAAAGTTCCTAGACATTTGATAAAATACTTGTTTCATTTTGATCCAATGGTATATGTTCAAATTACTCGTAAAATGCAGCCAGCTTTGGTATAATATTCAGATACATGTATTAATATTATGTTTTCATTGGCCTAGCACTATAGCAGGGAACATAATAGACACCCATGCAATGACATGAAGTTCCACTGAGAAGCCTAAGGAAGAACTCAGTTTTTGGGCTCCTGAGCTTTTTCTTTTCCATTTTCATTTTATATCTTCCCCTCCCCTCTTTTCTCCTAGTATTTACCTCTATGAATATTTTATTGTTTCTGTGAGATGGTCTCAGACACTTAAAAAAGAAAGTATCTCACAAAATTTTAGGACCAGGTTAAAACAGATTTGTGCTTGCTATTACTCCACTAAATTGTAAAATCACTAAAAAGTGAAATAATATCTAATGTTACATAGATTATTTCCACTAGGGTAAAAGGCTGAAAAATTATTTCCATCTTAAAAATCACATTAGCCGATGACTGACTTAAGCTACTGTTATTTTTTCAGTTTCAAAAGGCAAGATCAAAATTCAACAACCTCAAAATACCTCATTGCAACCTCTCTGGTTATTTGTGTCACTCTCTGGAGCCCCATCATGGAGCATGGTGGACTTAACCAGCTATCAAGTCCTGACAATTGTTGTAAAATCCCTTTGATCTTATTCAGGGAAAATGCCTGGTATATATTTACTTTTCATTATAGGAAAATACATCTTTATGGATTACCTCTTTAAAAATGCTTTAATATAACCTAGAAAATTGAGTATGGGTCCTCAGATACCCAAACAATTCCTGCATGGGAAAAGATTGAATTAAATTGGGATTTTACTAGCATATTGAGTAAACACTTCATCTTTGATATGTTAACACTACCTGAGGACCTTGAAAGCTTTTTTTTCTTCCAATTTATAAATTAGAATTCTACTGTAGGCATGACCAAGAATAGAGTTATTCTTTAGAATGTTACCATTTGGGTCTTTTAAAGTATCCTGCCTACTACAAGAATATTTTTTTTTTCAGGTTTAGGTAAATCAGTGGTGAAACTGGATCCCAAACACAAAAGCTTAGAGGATCTTTGTGTTAGCTTTTCTTTCCTCACTGGGATAAAAATATTTGACATAAACAACATAAAGGAGGAAACACTAATTTTGGCTCATGGTTTCAGAGGTTTTGGTCCATGGACAACTGGTCCCATTTCTTTGGGTCTGAGGGGGGGCAGAAGTGGCCGAAGTGTGTGGACAAAGAAAACTGCTCAGCTCATCGTAACTGGGAAGGAAACACACACACACACACACACACACACACACACATACACCTGTGGGCAGCCACTGACAGGCATAGAGGTTAGACTGATAGACTGACCCAAACCATTTGGAGTTTACTTCTCACCAGCATAGGGCCCCGATGCTGAACGTGGAGCTACAGGATGTAATATTTCCCTGCTGGGCTTTCATTGTGTTTTAGTCTGATCCTTTCTTCCTATACCCCTATTTCTCCCTTTTGGAATGGGAATTTATACCCTATGCCATTATATATTGGAAGTGTGTAACTTGTCCTTGTTTTTTATTTTTATAGGAGATTATAGCTAATTATTTGCCTTGAATCTCACAGTAGACTTTGGATTTGGATTTTCGAGCAATGATGGAACTTTTGAGACTCTGGGGACTCTTGGAGATAGACTGCATTCACTTTGCATTGTGAGATGTGCATGAACCTTTGGGGCCCAGGGGTGGAACCTGTGGTTTGGATATGAAGTGTCCCCCTAAGACTCATGTGTTGGAGGCATGATATTCAATGCAGCAATGTTCAGAGGAGGGGCTTTTAGGAAGTGATTGGTTCATAAGAGCTCTAATCTCATCACTGGGTTATCCATTGATGGATTAATAATATGAATGGACTATTGGGAGGTAGTGGAAACTATAGATAGTGGAAACTATAGTTGGAGGGAGTAGGTCGCTGGGGGTGTACACTCTAATGGTTTTGCTTGTCCCTGACCCCTTTCTCTTTCTTCTTCTCTCTGCTGCCTGGCTGCCATGAGCTGAGTATCTTTATTTGCTTCTCCCTCACCTCAGACCAAAGCCATGGAACCAGCCAACCATAAAATGTAACTTCCGAAACTCTGAGCCAAAATAAATCTTTCCTCCTCTGAGTTGTTCTTGTCAGGCATTTTGATGATAGCAACAACAACAACAAAAAAACTGACTAATACAATCTTTTTAATTTTTTATTATTAAGAGAAAAGGTTCCATAACTCATTTTACCTATTTCTCACGCTATAGCTAACTATAGCTGCCTATAACTATTTCCTATAGCTAATATACAGTTAGTTGCTCTGGAAGGTTAAAAGTGTACAATACTGTGAAAAAATAATTCTGTTGGCATTGGGAATGATTTCACAGAGGAGTTGGCTTATAGGCTATTTCTTAGAGATAGACTAGGATTGTGGCAGAAGATGGAAAAGTAAGAAGAGTTTTACCCAAGTGAGTGCAATTAATGAACTCAACAAATACTTAGACCAAATTATAATAAATAAGAGATAACTCCTAGTCTATACTTCTATGTGATAATAATACTGAAAGGACTGTATATAAATAATCTAAATCTATTAAAAACCTACAAGTTAAATACTATAAATATTTTTAATTTATAGATAAAACTCTGAGTCACAAAGAGATCACTCAGCTAGTTAGTGGTAGAATCAGGATTCTGTCCAAAGTGGCTGACTTCAGAGCCCACACTGCTAACAGCCAAGTACCCTGGAGCTGACTGCCTGACTTTAAATCCTGATTTCATCTACAATAGTTGGATAGGTGTCTGACAGTGGGTAGTACCTAATAAATGTTAGCTATTTGTATTTGTATTATTAATAATACACTGCTATATCGTAGCTACCTCTCTGTGGCTATGTATAAGTTTTTCAATGTACTACAGGTAACACAAATATAATAAATAGAAGGCCTCAAGCTTCAATGAACTTTCATTCTCATGGAAGAAATAGACACATATCCCAGAGGTATATGGGCTAAGCATGAGAGAGATTAATTCCAAATAGAGAGATCAAGAAAGACCCCAGAGATGGCTTTTAGTAGAACATTGGATAGATAAGCTTGAAGAGATAAGGGGGCATTAGTGGGGGAAAGGTCAGTGTGCACTAAGGCAGTTTGTTTTAAAAACTGTTCAGCACATGTTTAGAGAATAGCCTGGCTTGTGTTTAGTTTACTTGGGGGCAGGGTAGTGAGAAGGGAGGCAGGAAAGTGGCCCTAAGTTCAGATCTCGTGGAGCCTTGAAGAGGTCTTTAAACAAGTCAATGACAGATCAAAGGCATTTTTGGAAAATCGTTTGGGTAATAGGACCTGGAGTGGAGGGAGGGAAAGAGGGTGAGGTATGAAAACCAAGCCAGTCTGCTGCCATAATTTATTTCTACCTTCATCATTTTGATAGCCCACTAGATGATTAATTTGTTTTTTGTCACTGGACACATCTCTTATTATTTTGATCCTTTGTTTTTTCATCTCAGCATAAGGAAGCTAAGTTGACAAATATATGATCATCAGCTTATAGAAGTCATCAACTCTTTGTACTGCACTTTGTGCTTAAATAATTTCACAAATAATTTTTGCTTATGATGGTAGTTCACAGATATGAATATCTTCCCTCTTTTAGAAAATTCTATTTTCATTTAATATTCCAATTCTCTTGGCATAAAATACTATATTATTTATCAGTATTTTTTTTACCTTGTTTGGATTTCTTTTCAAATAAACTGGAGGTTAATTAAAAGAATGACCACATTTTATGCCTTCATTTCTAAACAGATACTAGTATATAGTATAGGCTCAAATAATATTTGCTTATTTAGTTGATTAATAATATGAAGTTCTATGCTTTCACTGTGGCCCTTTTGTAGACCATTGAAAACTTTGCCAGATCCAGTTTTTAGAACAAATATGACTCACGGAATTAAAATCATGATTTATTTTACTATTACTGCTTCAGTTAAAAATATTAATTTTTATTATATATGTTTTTTATATGTTACTTCCAGAACCAGAACACATACCACCAAAAAGAGTGGAAGATGATTTTTTTAATTCAAAATAAATACTATAACTCATAAGATAAGAGAAAACTATGCAAAATTATTTTTTAAGTATGAAAAGTCTCAATATATTATATTTTCCAAATAAGGAATGCTGACCTTAAGCTAAGTGGCTTTTATTTGGAAACTTGTTGTGACTGCCACATCATATTTTCACATAGTTCTGTGGACCACAGTAAAACATATCCCTTGATATTTGAAACCTAAATGTCCTCTAGATACTTTAAGTTGCTACAGAAAACAAAGTCCTGGGGCTGAGAAGCCACGAGAAGTAAATCTTAAAACTAATTATGGTTCTCTTGCTGAGAGTGTCTTTAAAAGCCACTTTCCAATTTCTGTCAAACATTTGCAGTTCTAGTTCAAATACATTTATTTTTTTTTGAGAATTAATTCACTTGCATTTAAACTTCAAGATAGTGTTTGCCTTTCACTGCGAAATAGAGAAAGGTTATGAAGAAATTTCCAAGGAATTAAAAAATTAACTCTGAAAATCCTCTTTTAATTTTGCAAAAACGTAATGAGTTCAATCCTAACGAGCAGAAAGTCACACAATTTTCTTATGGATTCGGGATGGTGTCATTGCCAAGCCAGGCTTTTAAGTGGGGGAAAAAAATCAATTCTTAAAAATAAACTGTCTGAGTTGATTGTATTGCCAACCTAAATGTTAGTGGAAAATTACCAAATGTCCTTTCTTCTTTTGGTTACATTTATTTTCTTTCCTCATGAAAAACAAACACAGCAGCAATAAATTTCCCATACTGCTCTCTGCCCAACACAGAGGAGGTGTAATTGCCTGTGGATGACACCTTCTCCAGAGTCAAGAGTCACATGGAGGCTTTCTCTGAGTAAAGTGGCTTCTTGCCTGATATCAAATTTTTTTTTGTCCTAGAAATAGAGGTGGATCAGATTTAGTAAAATTTGTGTCTAATCTCTGTATCTTTGCTCAAAAAGAAGAACTGGAGTCAATAGTAAGTCTTACTGGACCTTTTTTGCCAATTGGAAACATTCAAAAATCAACATTTGATACTTAGGTACATACTACACATATAATAATAAAGTATATGAATAAAAATTTGAATTTTTGTTACATAGTAAAAAACTGGTTTATTATCATCATTGTACCTCAGTAATTCACAGAAGGGACTCTTCTATCAATTATATGAATGGCCTGAATGGAATTAAGTCTACTATTTAAAATTTACTAGCAAATAAAAAATGCGTGAAGTCAATTTCATTAAGTAGGTTTACATAGTGCATTTTTCTTATGGCAATCATGCCTCTTATGACATTTAAGGATATATCTGTTTTAAGATTTTTAAATAAATTACTCTCTTTTTTCCTTGGTTCATTGTTATTTGACTGAACCCCAAAGTTACCTCCAACAAGAAGTTAAAAATGAAGTTACTGTCGACTATTTTGCACTGGCAAACATAGTGGCTCACCCTCCAAATAAAAGCATATCAACATGAGTGTTTCGCAAGGGTATATTCTAGGTCATACTCTTTATGTTAATGAATTCCTTACTGAATAGTAAATTGTGAGAATATATTACCTTATTCCTATAATACATTACCTGCCAGCAGGTAATTACCCATCAAAACCCAAACAGAGAGGAAGATTGCCCTGTGACACCAGTGACCCCTGCAGGTAAAATTAAAGAAGAAAGTACACTATAATGGGACAAAGGATACTAACTGATATTAGAATGGAGCTAGATAATTCCAAAGCATTAACATTTATCAGTAATTCCCACTGAGATTTGTTATAATTATTTACTAATCACGATTGGAGATTTTATAATCTGCAGAATAAGTAAGCATATGCTTTGGGATTTTATTAGCTGTTGTCGAACATATTTAAATTTTGCATAGCAATCATAGTTTCTTACTGATCAGGTAAGGCCTTTAGAAAAGCTGTTGGGAGTTATTTGATTAAGAAGTTAAAAGAGATTGGAAATAGCCATCTGGTTTATTGGCCTGCCTAAAGATTTGTTTCAATAACTAGTTAACTGGGTACTTAAGATGGACAAAGCACTTCATTTGTAGCCTCAGGAACTATGAGTTAAGTAGTATTATCCACATATTATAATACTAATGTGAAAGAGATGGTTAAGTGGCAAAATAAGTGTCAAAGGTTGGAGGCATGGCTCAAAGCCCCTGGTCCTGAGCATATGCTACAGGGTGAAGGTAATGTTTAGGAAAGGATACATATACTTTAGTTCTCAACTTAATAGCATATTTTAATAACCACTAATTTATTTGATATGCATGGAGTTCTTAATATATCATTATGGGTTGGCCCCTGAATAAGTTTGAAAAATAGTCGATAATTAGCATGGGGGATTAATTTAAAAAGAATTATATATCAAATTACTGATTTAAACAAATGCAGTTTTGATACACTAACTGATGGTAATGAAAAAAGAAACTACCAATTCAACCAATTTTATATATCTAATTGAGTCATTATTTGCTGTATCAACTTTTAAATTCTCCAGCAACCTATGATAGGCATAAATAATATTTATTGTTACATATCTCCTCTTGACTTCTTATATTATTTTTTCAGAAGAGAGAGTTATCTTTTTTAAATTTATGCTTTGCCATTTACTACTAAGGTTATCCTCATTGTTTATGTTCTCAACCCATATAAAATGTGAAATACAAACAAGAGAATGATAATTTCTGTTACTGTTAACAATATAATGATGAAGGAATCTAATAGTCAAATATAGTCTTTAAAAGAGCTGTTAGTTAACTATAAAACCCCTAAAATCTTAATGTTGTCATGAAAAGAAGAGCAATGGAACAATGAGCAAAAACAAGACAAATGCAGAACATCTGGAACCAACATTTTGGTAAAGTCTTTGACTTCTGTAATTTAGTAGAAAGTGGATCACCAAAAACTAAAATAATATTAAAAATGTATTAAGACTTCACAATGAAGCCAAGCATTACCTACTTGTTTTTCCTACAAATATTTAAGGGATACCTACTCTAAACCAGAAAATGAGTTAGATACTGGATGTCTTACTATCAACAAAACAGATAAATTCTGTGCATTCACAGAGCATGAAGTCTAGAGGGGAAACATAATAGTAAGCAAACAAGTAAATAAGGGTTTGTTTCCTAAGGGGGGAAAAAAAAACAGAGCAGGAAATTAGAGAATAACATGGCATGTGGGAGAGGGGAGAATATACTTTACAAGTATATTCTTGTGTCTTAGTTAGCTTCTGCTGCTGTAACAAATGCCATAGACTATAGTTTAAGTACCAAGCATTTATTTCTCATAGTTCTGGAAAGCTGGAAGTCCAAGATCAAGGTGCCGCCATGGCCATGCTCATGTTCTTGGTGTGGGCCCTCTTTTCCATTTGCAGAAGAATTACCTTATTGCTGTCTCCTCACATGGCAGAGAGAGAGAGAGAGAGAGAGAGAGAGAGAGAATGTACACAAGTTTTCTAGTTTCTTCTCATAAGAAGGGCTTCACCTTCATGACCTGATCTAAACCTAATTACCTCCAAAAGGGTGCACTTCCAAATACCATCACATCGGGACTAGACCTTGAACATATGAGTTTGGGGGGTAGGGGCATGAGCGATCGGTCCATAACAACATCCACAAATTGTCCTAAACAAGAATTGAGTCCTGATTACTTATAAGGAGCTCGCCATGTAGAGCTGCAGGAGCAGCCTCAGTGGAGGGCGGGAAGAGGGGAAGGACTGCTCCTGAGGCCCATGTGGTGCTGTGGAGCGTGGGGCAGAGCTCAGACCAGGCAGCACCTTAGGGACCATGAGAGGGGATTTGAATCACATTTGGCACATAATGAGTTTCAGGTAGAAATGAACAGGATCCTCTCTTGCTGCTAGGTAGTGATAAATCTTAGCGGGAGAAAATTAGAATAAGGAAATAAGAAAGGACAATATTACGTTAGAAAAAAGCTATGTCTTGCTAGTAGAACAAAGTCAATTATTTCCTCTGGTTCCTATAACTAAAGCAGGTCTAGGAATCTTGTCTTAAAAAATATCAAATTGCCATATTTAATGCTAAAATAAAAGATTTATGTAGATTGAATTGAATTCAATATTGGTTACCAGGTAAAGAAAGACACTACCATGTGATAGTGGCTTCAAACCCAGAGTTTGTGCTCCATAATTAAGTAAACTAAAAATGTATCCATTTTAATTAAAAACAGGTAGATTTTCTTGTATTCAGCCTTTAGAAAGAGTAGTGGAAAAAATAAATCTTCCAAATTAAGGGGATTTTTTTTCCCTTCTGAAATAAGTACAAGCTTGGTGTAAAACAGTAATGAGTCAATCTGTGCATCACACTGCAAGAACCAGTCAAGTCCGTGTGGAAAAATTAGTCAAGCAACTTATTTGGCTTAAGGGAGCATTCCAAAGGGTGGGTTTTCTGCCTTTAACACTTTATAAGAAGTTGTTAGCCTCACGCAACTGTAATGATTTTGTTCACTTACATGTAAAACGGATAGAATAATACTCAGCATAATAGGATTTTGCAGAACATTGGCTGAAAGGTTACTGCCCAGGGCTTGGCACATTGTGGCCATTTGCTTTATAACCCAAGTTACAGGCCTACCTGAAGTGAATCTGAATCATCGAGAGAATTAGGGTTGGAAAGAGCTATGCTGATTCATTAGCAGGCAGTTAATAAACTGGGATAACTAGTTTCTGCTTATTTTCTTAAATTCTATCAAACAAATCATAAACTGGGAAACTCTGCTCTTCATTCTACAATTTTAAAAATATAACAAAGTGAGCAGAATGTTTGGGAAAGTAAGGGAGTAGAGAAATTCAAACACAAGTTTAAGTACTCAGAGGTTTGCTCTACATTTGCTGGAATGTGTTTCTCAATCTCCTACACATAAATATATATTCCAAACATAGTATGTTGAGGAAAAACCACTGAATGCTATGGACTAAATTGTATTCTTCCAAAAGTTAGGGTGACGTCCTAACCCCTGGTCCTCAGAATGTGCCTTATTTGGAAATAGGTTTCTGCTGAGGGAATTAAGATGAAGCTGTGTTGGAGTGGAATGAGCCTTAATACAATATAACTGGTGTCCTTAGAAGAGGAGGAGAACACAGAGGCAGAGACACTCAGGGAAACGACATACACGTGACAGTGGAGATAAGGATTGGACTGATGATCCTGGAAGCCAAGGAATGGCGAGATTTCCTGCAAATAGCAGTAGCCGGCAGAAGAAGAAAAGGATTCTCGCCTCTAGATTTCAGAGGGAGCATAAACTCTACCATACCTTGACTTCAGGCTTCCAGCCTCCAGAACTGTGAGGCAATAAATATTATTTTGTGTGTTATTTATTATATTATTATTATTATTATTATTGCAGTACTGAGAGTTGAACCCAGTGGCATCCTACCTCTGAGTTACACTCCCAGCCCTATTTTATTTCTTATTTTGGAACAGGATCTAAGTTGCTGAGGCTGACCTCAAATCTGCAATCCTCCTATCTCAGCCTCCCAAGTACTGGGATTACAGGCATGTGTCACCATGCCCAGCTAAATGTTGTTTTAATCCACTCATTTTGTGGTTACAGCAGCCCTAGGAAATGAGCACAAGAGTTTGCCTGCATAGTGACCTAGCTGACTCCAGTCTCCAGTGTTTTATCCCATCAAAACAAGAGAAGATAAAAAAAACACAAGGAAGAAGGTGATACCCGTAGCATTTCACTCTTCATCTGAATTTTGGTTTGACCAACAGGATGCCTTAACAAAAACAGCAAAACAAAATAGCAGAGAAACAAACAACCCGCCCTTATTGGCTCTTCTTTTCTGAGTCATTTATGCATCCTTTAAGTGACCGACAAATGCTTCTGACTGCCAGACCTCCAGAGCCTACACAGCTGTAAAGAAACAGGACCTATTCCATTGACTTCATGCATCTTTAACAAAGTGCCATCTGTGGTCCAATACCAGAAATCTCTTTTATTGGTGATGATATATGGGAATAAGAACACAATCTGATTTTTATTTTCAGACCTGGGTACATGAAATTGAGCTAACGGTGCTGCAAGTTAGGAAAACCTTGTTTTTAAGGCTGTAAACTGCCTGTAACTTTGTGAATATATTCATATGCATGCTATTAAAATAGCTTATGTGTGCCTAAAATCCTAGATTATAAAAATAGCATCCAGCTAAAAACTAGATTTTTCAGTCCATGCCCTCTCCTTCGGTGACCATTATAGCTTTCTGGGTCCTGTCTTTCCTACACCATCTTATTTGCCATCAGTCTTAATCTATTTTCACAAACAAATTAAAGCAGGGAGCCAGATGAGGTATGCGACTCTACTCTCTATCATTCACTTCCCTCTGCCTCTGTCAGAATCAATAAACACTCATTCAAAGAGGGGGGCTAAGCAACTCATTAATCCTCCTGCTCACTGCTTCCAAAATATGGGTGGCTTGTTAGGTGCTCTCTGAAAGCCACAGTGCAGAAGCCAGCTCATGAGCACTGTTAAAAAACTAGCAATGCAGCCATAGAGCATGGGGAGAGGGACTTTCCAGTAATAATTACTCTGGTGAACAACGTGTGCTCTGTGATTCATCTACTCACAGCATTTTCCAAATATCTTCTCCTCACACAAGATAACGGTTGTCTTTATTTTCAGAGACTTATCCAAGCCTGGTGCCTCTTCATTGTTTAAATCTGTCCTTGAACATAAACAACACTCTGGAAATTTCTACTTTCATACAACATGTTTTTTCAAAACACATGAAAAGAAAGTTCTTCAAGCTCAAAAGAATGAGTAGCGACTGCTGACTTGTTTAGACTGAATGCGCAATGCTAGGCAAAGCCTCCTTCAGTGATTCATGAGAGGAATGTGGGTAGCAGCACCATAGAAATTCATATGTTATATTGGGGGCTAAGGGGAACCAGATAAACAGAGACTCTGAATGGATCTATATGCTTAGGGTTCCCACTCTCCTTGACCTTAAAGTAAGAAATGTGATATTTGGGGAGTAATCTTCTAATTCTTTTGTCTCCTCAAGTTTGGAGGATCTTATTGTTATTCCTCTTGTATTTTCTAACTCTAAGAGAAATGATGTGAAAAATAATATCAGCCTGAACTTGGTAACCTCTATTTTATTTTATTTTATTTTTTTAGTTGGACTGGGCGAAAAGCCATTATAGCTGCTGTTTATTATTTTAAAACACCATTAATACTTACTAGGTGACTCATTTCCATGTAAATTTTTCCTTTAGAGAGCATTGATTTAGAGCAATGTATGCATTAGGAAGAAAACATCATATAATTATTTACTCAAAAAACAAGAGAGAGGAAGGTTGAAGAGAGCATATCCCGTGAGATTTAAGACTGACAGATTAGTAGCAGAAAACCTTTTGTCTGGAAAGTAAGAAAATGATCCTGAGAACTAAGCACAATATACCTCTCAACTTGTCAAAACCAAAGAAGCTTTATATGTACAAAACGTCCAATTCCCTTTCCTCATACACAACTAACTTGAAAATTCACCTGACTTGGAAAATAACCAAGTTGAAATAAAACCAGTAATCATAAACACAACATTTTATAGATTAAAAATGAAACCATTGGGTTTTTAAGAAGTAAGATTTTGCTGCTTTGTAATTTTAAATATGTAGTCTAGTGTACTATTTTATTGATGAAGTATAACAAAGTGATAGTTAATCAATTAGTATGGAGTATCAAAATTTAAGGGGTAATGAAAACAATAGCTTCTATTTCTAAACACTTTCAATATCACAAACATAATGCTATGCTCTTTATTTTAAAAATTTCCTCTAATCTCCACAATAAAATGATTTAATAGTGTTATTTTCATTTAATAAATAAAGAAGCTAAGAATCATAGAGATTAACTAACTTGCCCAAGATGACATGTTGGAAAAATGGTGGAGTTGGGTTTACATCTAAATTTGTTTACCCTACAGTGGATATTTCATCTACTGTGCCTGAGCAGTTTTGCTAAGCATATGTTAGAGATGGTAAGTCCTACTGATTCACTAGATGTACTGAACTCAAAATTACTTCCCCCTTCTAATGAAGTAGACACAAGTCACTTATTTTGAAATAGACTTCGTTACACCAAATTTAACACCAAGTTGGCTTTCTCATTTTCTCTTTTCCTCCTTGCCTCTTTCTGCCTCCCTCCCCCTTCTTTCCTTCCTTCTTCATCTTCCTTGTCCTCCTCTTCTTCTTCTTCCTCCTCTTCCTTTCCCTTTTCTGCTAAAGTATTTTGAAGAGACTCAGAATAAAGTGTATGCATACATATGTATGTACATACCTAGTCCTAACACACACATACATACATAGGGACCAAAAAACAGACTATCAGAAAGCTCCACAAAAGATTATATGTCCACTACTTTGTGTGATATAGATGATTAAAAATTACAACAGAACTTTTGTAAAACTAATGTCAACAAACAATTTCAACACTCATTTATTAATTTAATGCTTACTCATTCAACACAATGCATTGGCGTGCTCCCATATTTTGGGAATTGTGATGATTCCTGGGAATGAAAAGACAACTACATCACATATATCCCAGGCTTTTCTTTCATGGCATGTATTGTATCCAAATACTGTATAAAAGCAGTGGGCATAGAGGACCTAAGTAAATGTTTTCAGACAAATGGAAAAGGTTCCAACAGAGAGTGGACATTTCAAGTGGTCTTCTACAAAACCTCTTCTTTCAAGAGAGGTTCTACAAAGTGGTAGGAATAAAAACAGTATGGTAGTGGCATAGAAACAGACATATAGATCAATTGAATGGAAAACAGAGCCTAGAAGTAAGCCCACACATCTACAGTCAACTAATTTTTGATAAAGGCGCTAAGAACACATTTTAGAAAAGGCCAGTCTTTTCAAAAAGTGGTGCTAGGAAAATTGGGTGTCCACAGACAGAAGAATGAAATTATACCCCTATCTTTTACCAGTAATAAAATAAACTCAAAATGGATTAAACACTTAGATGTAAGACCTGAAAAAAAGTAAAACTATTAGAAGAAAACATGAGTAAATGCTTTAGGACATTGGAATTGGTAAGGATTTTTTGGACAAGACTGGAAAAGCACAGGAAACAAAAAGCAAACAGAGACAAATGGGGTTACATTAAGTTATAAAGCTTCTGCACAGCAAAGGAAACAATCGTCAGAATAAAAAGACAACCTACAGAATGGGAGAAAATATTTGCAAACTGTATATCTAACAAGGGATTAATATTCCAAAATATATATGAGGAACTCCAAAAACTAAACAACAACAACAAAATCTATCCAATTAAAAATGGCTCATAGACCTAAATAAATATTTCCTAAAAGAAGACAGGTATATATATCTATATATATATATCTATATATATATATATATATATATATATATATATATATAATGCTCGACATCACTAATCACCAGGGAAATGCAAACCAAAACTGCAATGAGATATCACCTCACTCCAGCAAAAATGGCTGTTATCAAAACAATAACAACAAAAACTACCAAGTACTAGAGAGGACATGGAGAAAAGAGAATTCCTTGTACACTGTTGATGGGCATGTAAATTGTTACAGCCACTATGGAAAACAGTAAGTGGGTTCCTCAAAAAAAAAATAAATAAAAATAGAACTACCATGTGATCCAGGAATCCCACTAGTGGATATATATCCAAAGGAACTAAAATCAGGATGTCAAAGAGGTATCTGAACTCCCATGTTTATCGCAGCACTATTCACAACAGCCAAGCCATGCAAACAACCTGTATCCATCAACTTATGAATGGACAAAAGGAGATGCAGTACCTATTCACAGCGGAAAACTATGTGGCCATAAAAAGAAGAAAATCCTGTGCTCTGCAACAACATGAGTGGAGCTTGAGATCATTCTGTTAAATGAAATGAGCCTGGCACAGAAAGACAAGTACTGCATGATCTCTCTTATCTATGGTATCTCAAAAAAGCTGATCTGAGAGCAGTTGAGAGTACAATGGTGGTAACTAGAAGTTGGGGAGACTGGGGTGGGGGTGGGGGGAGGAATGGGAAAAGGTTGATTGATGGGTACTAAATTGCAGTTAGCTAGGAGTAAGGATTTCTGGTGTGGTATTGCACACAAAGTTGACCATAGATAGCAACCCTGTGCTGTCTATCTCAAAGAGCTAGAAGAAAGGATTTTGACTGTTTTCACCATCAAGATGTGCTAAGTGTTAGAGGAGATATGCTTAACCTGAGTATACTCTGTAAACACATCAAAACATCACATGGTATCCCACTAATAAGTATGATTTTTGTGCTTATATATATCACTTAAAATAAAATACAATACAATAAAATAAAATAAAATAAAACACTACTCTTCACTGGGGCTTATAAGGCTCCAGGACCTGGTGCTTGCTTTTTCCTCTGCCCTTGTCTCCCATGACCCCTTTCCTCTCAGCTCACTGAATGTCAGCGCAGTGGCATTCTGGCTGTGCCTTGAACATCTCAGCCCATTCCTGCCCTGGCCTTTGCACTTGGTGTTCCCTCTGCTGGGAACACCCAGCACCAAATCACTGGGTGTCTTCTTCATACCGTTCACAGTCCTGCTCAGATGTCTTCTCCCCAGAAAGGTCTGCTGATTTAAAATAGGCACACCCATGGCCACCAGCCCCCTCCTGTGCTCTCCAGTGGGTCACTCTGTGAGTCTCCCCAGTACTTATCACTTTCTGAAATTATCTTGTTTATGTCTTGTTGCCTGACTTTGTCCTGAGCCTATAAATGCTTGGGAGCAGACACTTGACTTGGTCTTCCTTCCTTTGTACCCTTGGTCCTTCAATCCGTGCCTGGCCCCTGCTAGGTATTCTCAGTGAATGCTTGTTAAATGTACAGTTGAAGAAATGAACTGCAGAGATGGAGGAGGAATTAAGACAGAACCTCTGCCCGCTGGTCTGATAAAGCAGAAGAGAGGGAGAGAAAAACTACGATGTCCAGGAGAGTGTGTTTTGGATGGAATCAAAACTCAAGTTTGTCATTCTGCAACATGGAAACATCACTTAGTCTTTCTGAACCTCAGTTTTCTCGGCTGTGAATGGAGATAACTGTTCTATATTTAAAGATTTGCTTAGGTGAAATAATGAATATAGAAGTGTATTTGTAAGGAGTGAGGCATAGAAAAGGTGTTCAATAAATAGTAGCCATTATTATAATCAATATTGGGCCAAATGAATTTTTGCCTACTTAGTGTATTGACATTGTAGATGAGAAAGGTTAAGAACTCCCTGTTCAATTTTCTTTTCCTAAAGTATGGCTTTTTATACCATTTATTACATGTTTGTAAAGGTAACAGGAATGTGAGTGTATTTTGCATATCAAACAAAATATTCATATACGCTGGATTTTCAGATGCAGCCAAATAATAAATTGGACCATAAAGTCTGAATACTGCACCTAGCGATGAAAGAGTAGTGCACATGAATAGAAGAGACATAATGGCTGGTCATAAAATATGATTAACCTAGTTGAAACAAAAGGCCTTAGTACCTCACAAGTGGTGAACTCATTAGTGGGTTATAGGGGTTCCACATGAGTGAAGAAATCATGTATAATGGTTGCTCATTACATACCCTATTTATTCCTAGGGTGCCTTTTGTGAAGCTTGTTTTTTCAATTAAGTTTAAGCAAGAAGAGAGAAGAGCATGATAAAGGAATACACCAACCATATTTTAAAGCAGCATTAACAGAGGAAGTTGGCCTGTATTAATCAAAGGGAATGTTACTCTTAATGACAAAGCAAGCTTGCTGTGTATTCCAGGTACGGCCAGGCCACTTAACACTGCTTTCAAATGAAGACTTTTATGAAGCAGAACCTTTTGATGGGCTATTGCTATGAGGCTCATGCTGGCCTGTTCTCTCTCTCTCTCTCCTTTTTATTATTATTATTACTGCATTCATAGCTCCAGTTTTGCCACTAATTCTGTGACTTTTAGTAGTATAATTAACCATGCTGGGTCTCGATTTCCACATTTGATATGGAAAGGACACCAATTCTGCCTATCTAATAACTCAAAACAGGCTGAAACTTGTGGATGCCTGAAGCAGCTTAGAGTACCACACACATGGCTCATGTTATTATAGAGCTTAGTGCTGTGCCTTTGTATCCCGAATGTTCAGTAAAGTTTGACTGAGAGACAGAACTATTGTTGTAATGGGTCAGCCTTTGTATACAGAGACTAGAGGGACAGGATCTGAGTTAACTCTTACATGTAGTATGTAAGTGGCAGGTAATAAAAACTAGAGACCCACAAATGCTTGCCTCATATTTTTCTCCATTAAAATTTCTACCAATTCCAAAGTATTTTTGTACACAGCAGCAAGGATTTAAAATATTTCTTCAAGCCGGGCGTGGCGGTGCACGCTTGTAATCCCAGTACTTGGGAAGCTGAGACAGGAGGATTGTAGGTTTGCCGCCAGCCTCAGCTACTTAGTGAGGCCCTCTGCAAAGTAGTGAGACACTGTTTCAAAATAAATTAAAAAAATGAATAAAATATTTCTTCATTTGAAAATTGTGCACTCCTCAAGCTGGTTTTCAATGGGAGTCATTTAGGGATTTCAAAATATATTGTAGTATTTTATATGCTACCATATCTGCCGAAAATATTCACCTTTGAATTCAAGCTGGGTTGCACACTGTTACATAACATTATGCTGGTATCAGAAGGCTATCAGTTTGAGTTGAACTTTCCTGTTTTTCTAATGGATCTGTGTTGCAGTGAAGTTGTGTTAAGATGATGTACAAAAGAAAGATTAAAATCAGCTGGGCGTGGTGGCGCACACTTGTAATCCCAGTACTTGGGAGGCTGAGACCAGAGGATCCGGGTTCGCGGCCAGCCTCAGCTACTTAGTGAGGCCCTCTGCAACTTAGTGAGACCCTGTTTCAAAATAAGGAACCAAAAATAGGGCTGGGGGTGTAGCTTGGAGGTAGAATGCCCCTGGGTTCAATCCCCAGTGCCACAAAAAAAGAAAGATTAAAATCAAATAGAATATTCCTACCTATAGACATGTACATTTAAAAAAACTTAACTCCATAGGATTAATTATATGGTACTACAATAGCAGGATCTATTTAGAAATCTTTTTTAAAAATCTACAATTGAGAGTTTGTGAAAATTCTTAATGTTTTATAAAACCTTCGGCAAAATGCAGTACCCTCCCATAATGGTATAAAACAATAAATTTTCCATGACTCAGTTGAGTAATGCTTTATTTTAATGGAATTGTCTTTTGTCCTTGAGTGGGAAAAATAAACAGATCAGCTAGTACATGAACATTGCTACGTGCAGAAATGCTTCTTTCTTTTTTAAAAATACACTTTTATTGGTGCATTGTAATCTTACATCACAGTCAAGTTCAGAGTGACAAGGAAATAGAACTTGGCGAGCTTCCCCGGGGCTCCCACCCCACACCCTCCCCTTCCCCATAGGTGATACTGAGATTCCTTGCTGTATGCTTAGGTCTTAAAAAAGAAAAAGCAATTCCCCCTGGCAGATTCGTGGTGTTGTAGTTGAGCAACTCCACATAGAAGAACACAAAGGCAAAAGCACAAGCTCACAATAACACCGTCTCAGAGGAAAGACTCTCTCCTTCCTGTTTTACAGTTACTAAGACCTTAACTTATCAAGTGTTGGGATTGTTTTAATTAGAGTTAGTTAGCATGCTTTTATTGACTTTGCCCTACAGAGAATTCAGAAAGTGGTATTTGTTGTCTTTACCCTCATTTCTCATAGCCTCCGTACCTTCATTTTACCTTCTTGCAGTTTTTCAGAGTAGATAGTTGATATTCTTTATTGCTAGATTCAGCTGTAATGTCTCTTGTTGCATCGTATTCCTTTGGAAGAATATATCATGATTTAATTATCATTCTCCTGTGAGTGGACATTTGAAACATATGTGTTCTTCACACTAGCGCTGTGAGTCAGGTTGAGTAGATACAATTGCCTTGTTTTGCAGATGAAGGAAGTCAGATTTAAGTAATTTGTTCCAGGCTTAATTGATGGTAAATTTTGGAAATGGGCTAGAAACTTCTCTAATCAATTGATTAATTAATTTGATAACTATTTCCTCTATTACTCTTCCTCTTTGGGAGAGGCGCTACCAGCCACCCAATGATTCATTTACAAACCTGAGAGTTGTTCTTAATGCTTCTCTCTTCCTGCATCCACAACCAGTTAGTTACCAATTCCTAGTAATATTATTTCCTTAATAGACTTGTCAATCCCTTTCTCATTATCCCTACGGACAGGAGATCAACCCATCTTCATTTTATCCTCAGATTGTAACACCTACATTACTTTGTCTCTGGTCCATTACCACAGTCTTGCCCCAGTCAAATCCATTGTCATGGTGAAAATCAGAATGGCCCTTCTTCCATGTGGCTCTGACTTCCATGTCTCATGTTTTAAATGGCTCCACATGGATGAAGCTCATGCTTCTTGTTAGGACCTCACAGAGCCCTCCACAGCCTGACTCTTGTTGACCCAGCTAGACTCATTTCTTACTATTTCTCCCATTCATACCATACTCCCAAACTTCTTGCTGGTTTCTAGAACACAGACCCTTTTAAACACCCCCTTACAAGCTCCCGGAATAATTCCTTTGGGAGAGCTATAACTTATCAAACATACTATAATAAACCCACATTCTGGGTCAAAATAATTTATATAACATAATTAGTTGAGTGGTTAACATAATGCCCCCCCTTTACAGAATTTAAGTAAATTAATTCATTCAATAAAAAACTTACCGAAATACCACAGTGAACAAAACAGCTAAGTTCCTACTTTTGTGGAGTGTGCATTCATGTCTAACCATATTTAATACAATTAGTTATTGATTGATTTGGTTTTAAAATTTCTCTCTTATATTTCAAAGCAAGAACTTCTTTTGCCAGCCTCGAAAGCTCATAGGCTCTGGGGACGCTGCCTCTAGTACTGTCCTTTGGGTAAATCAGCCCTGCCAGCGCACTATGATTGCTTTCCCCCCCAAACTTTCTGTTTGCCTGCTCCTCCTACCTGCCACACCCTTCTACGCCATTGGCTACTCCCTGAAGCTCAGCTGAACTTACTCACCTGCCTAATTCTTTTGTGTCTTTCCGGATGAAGCACAGGCTCCTCTATCTTCAGAAAATCTTTTCTTATATACACCACCGGCTCTGTTATCCACCTGAGGAAATCCCATAAAAGCATGTCTTATTGCTCCCTTCCTCAAAACCCTGCTTTGGCATCCATTATGATCACAATACAATCCGGAGTCCTTCCCATGGTTTTTACAATATTTTTTATAGAATCTGGGCATTGGCTAACTCTGTTTCATTTCCATCCTATCTTCCTGTTCTTCCCCCTGTTCCAGTCATGCTGGCTTTCTTGCCTTTTAACTATATGGCAAGAAGGACTCTGCCCAGGATCTTTGCACATGCTATTTGTTGTCTCAGCTTGGAGTGTTCTCCCTCAGGCACCAGCATGGTTTCCTTCCTCACAGCATTCTAATAGCTGCTCAAAACTTGCCTCTTTAAAAAGCCTTCCATAAACACCCTATCTAAAACTAGGACTGCGCAGCTGGGTGTGGTGCACCTGTAATCCCAATACCTGGGAGGCTGAGATAGGAAAATTGCAGGTCCAAGGCCAGTCTCAGAAAGTTAGTGAGACCCTGTTTCAAAATAAAATATAGATAGGGCTGGAGGTGTGGAAGTAGAAGACCCCGAGGTTCAATCCCCAGTACCCCCACTCCCAAATAAAAAATAAAATAAGATAGGGTTTCCCTCCAAATCTCTTTCTCCTTTCCCAGCTGTAATGCCTTCACTGCACTTGCTGTTTCCTGACAGTGTCTTACAGATTAGGTTGTTTATTGCCCGTTTCACTCACAATGAAATGTTGTCTGTTTGGTTTACCTCTAAATTCTTAGCATCTAGAATAGTGTCTAAGACATAGTAGGTGCTTGATAAGAATATTTTGAATGAATGAATGGAGCTTAACACCATTAACTACAGTCTCTGCAGGTATTACGGTTGGGGGATTTGTGTTCCTCTTTACCCTCTCATGTTGCATTAATGACAATTTTTATTTCTTTGCTTATATTTTCCACTATACTTTCAAGTGCTCGAGGATAGAAACCACTTTTTGTCCATCTTTTTTAAAAATCTTAATGTTATTTATTTATTTATTTATTTATTTGTAATACTGGAGATTGAACCCAGGGGCATTTTACCTCTGAGCTACACCGCCAGCCCTATTTTATTTTTTTTATCTTGAAACAGGGTCTCACTAAGTTGCTGAGGCTGCCTCGAACTTGTGACCCTCTGGTCTCACTCTTCCAAGTACTGGGATTATAGGTGTGTGCCATCACACCCAGCTAAGTCTTATCCATCTTAATAATTAGTACGCAGTGGGCTAGAAAAGGCTCAGTATTTCTGACCTGAAAATACATGGGATATTCTTTATTGTGTAAGGTACTGGCTAGGTTTTCAGAGTTTAAATCTTTTATTAGTCTATAACTTCTTTTGTGGAGCCTGAGAGAGAAATGTTGTGTTATCCTCATGTAGCTAATTCTCCATCATGAGGAATTATATTGATAACCATCGGGTTATCATATTTCCTTGAAATAAATCCTTACTTTTCCAGAATTTTATTTTCCTATTAAGTCATTACATACACTCTCAGACATTCTGAAAAGAAGTTTTGCAGAAATTCAATGAACTAAAGATAAAAATAAAAAGTAATTCTAGTTTTGTTTGTTTGTTTGTTTGTTTTAGCATCTTAAGCATGGGTATTGTCTTGTTTTAGTCATATTTCATTAAAGGGAAAGACAAAGGCAGGGAACATTTTAGGAAGAATCTTCAAAAATGATGCCACCTTGCCGGGTGTGGTGGCGCACGCTTGTAATCCCAGTACTTTGGGAGGCGGAGACCGGAGGATCCAG
>PVJS01031009.1:0-23701 GCA_004027185.1 Glis glis | reverse complement strand
ACTAAGGAGAGAGAGAGAGAGGGAATTGAGAGAGAGAGAGAGAGAGAGAGAGAAAGAGCTGAGGCTGGCCGCGAACCCGGATCCTCCGGTCTCGGCCTCCCAAAGTACTGGGATTACAAGCGTGCGCCACCACGCCCGGCTTCATTTACATTCTTATACAAATGCAGGTAATGCAGTTTGAAGAACAGATAGGTTTGAGATACAGCAACTAAACTGCCTTTACTTACTTACTTATTTATTTACTTATTTATTATGTTTGGTACTGGGGGTTGAACCCAGGTGTATTCTACCTCCAACCCTTTTTATTTTATTTTTTTAATTTTTTTTTTTTTTTTTTTGCGGTACCGGGGATTGAATGCAGGGGCGTTCTACCTCCGCGCTATGCCCCCGGCCCTATTTTTTATACTTTATTTTGAAACCGGGTCTCACAAAGTTGCGGAGGGCCTCACTAAGGAGAGAGAGAGAGAGAGAGAGAGAGAGAGGGAGGGAGAGAGAGAGCGAGAGAGCTGAGGCTGGCTGCGAACCCAGATCCTCCGGTCTCCGCCTCCCAAAGTACTGGGATTACAAGCGTGCGCCACCACGCCCGAATTTTTAAAAATTTTTGAAACAGGGTCTTACTAAGTTGCTGAGGGTCTCACTAAATTGTTGAGGCTAGCTTCAAACCTGTAATCTTCCTGTTTCAGTTTTCCAAGTACTGGGATTATAGGTGTATATCACTGCACCCAGCTTAATCTGCATTTTAGATTATGAGGAAACTCACTGCCATGTGCCAATTTTGCTAACAATGATAGATCTTGAGTTGGGCTCAAATCTTGTGACTCTAGGGTATTTAATTTTTACTTATGCCATTACCTCTGGCCACTGAAATTTCTGCAGTTCCTCACATGTGTAAGTAGAATGACCACATGTCCTACTTTGCCAATAGCAGTTCAGATTTATGCTTTTTTGTTGCAGCATAATGATTAATAGTATGATTTTCCACTCTCAAAAACTGCTCTCAGAGCAGAGATGATATGGTAACCCTATCTATGGAAGGGCCCAGGGAATACTCCAACCTTGGCTCCAATCTTCAAATGATGCTAAAGAAATCACTGATAAAGCTGCCTGCATACTGAAAAACATAACATTTAAAAATATTATGGTGCATTCTAATGCTGAACTTCCCTTCTCTCTCTCTCTCTCTCTCTCTCTCTCTCTCTCTCTCTCTCTCCTTCTTTTTTAATGACCTGGACAAAAACTTACAAAATTATTAGGCAAAATTATTATAATTTGATCCGAACTGAATATATATGTGCTACATCTGGGAAATAAGTTTTCAGATGATTTCCTTTCCTTTAAAAATATATATGAATTTCCAAATGATCCATAATGAGTGTGTGCAAAATTTATAGTCTAGAATAAATCTTTTAACATCTGTCATTTCGATCTAAGGGGTCTTGCTCAACACAAGAATATGAAATTGCCATTGTGAAGAAAACAAGACTGCATAGACAACATAATAATAGCAACTCTTACAAATAGAACAGGACTTCATTACCTAGAACTTTCTGATCATATTTTCTCATTTAAACTTAGTAAGAGTGTTAAACTAATCCTTCGTCTTGTAAGTGAAGTCAAAATGCAGTTATAAAGTGAATGAGGTTGACCTAGGACCTCCAAGGTTGTCTGTGTTCAGATTCTTCAACACTGACCCTTATATTTATCCTATATTGGCTTTCAGGGCTAAGAGTGAGGCACTGAATATATAACCAGAGGTAATTTTTATTTGTTTTTTGTTGTTTTGCTTGTGCTGCTTGTCTGTCATGTTCTCTTTACCTAGTTATGTCACATTACCTTCAGTTCATGAAATTCCTGATCAGAAAGGACAACATGATAGTGCCACAATATGACACAGGAGAAACTAAGAGCAGTATCTTTAGAGAAGTTTGCTTTATGTAAAGCAAACATTTAACCAATTGTTAATTTCCATCTCAAGCCTTTCAAAAGACACTGGGTAGGATTTGTTGTAACTTTGCTATATAATTCATGGTGACTTGCTTTCCTCCTCTAGTCTTTAGTTTCTTCATGTGCAAAATGAAAACTCTTAACTAGTTCATGCCCATGGTTCTCTCTGCTCCAGGTGGTGTGTGATTCCATGATTCTGAGCTTCTGGGGAAAGAGTGAATTTGAAAGCTATATTCCAGAACCACCCTGTGTAGCTTGGGCTCTACTTTTCTTTGCTTTTGGAATGAGCCCAAAGAAAAGGTCATTTTTGCAGACATCTTGAGGTTGTGCTCCCTGTGTCCTCATTAACTAACAGAAGTCCAGACTGGCAGGCCCAGGGGAATATTCAATCAAGGGGGGGAAAGGCCAAGTCATTACTGGAACCCTATCATCAGAGCTGTAAGGGCAAGCATTTATTCACGGACTTAGCTAAAAGTGTGTTCAACTGTGTATTCTTTCTCTCCTTATACAGGTTCCATTTGTCAAATGTGTGTGACCCTTCCGATAAGTCACCACAGGCAGGAAGAGAGAGAGAAAGAGAATTACAACTGTAAATAGGCTCCGAACAGTGAAAGATCAAAACAGAAAGCCTCTGGCTTTACTGCATGAGTCACTGTTGCAGTCAGACCGCAAAAACAAGCACGGCTTCTCAGCGTAGCAGTTGTCTTCCTGTCTGGAAAGGAAACACTGCTCTGATTGGAGATATTGGCCATTTTACAGACTTCAAAGCAACTTAGGCAACTGAATAGACAAGGGAGAGGATGGGAAAAACAGTTTACCAAGTGCTATCTGAAGACGTAACTACTCATCTCTGATTTGAAGCTATATGGAAATGCTTTCATCTTTAGCCAAATCAGTTTTTCTGTATCTTTTTCTTCTCCCTCTCTGCCTCAGTTACCATATATGCATCTATTTTTTTTTCTCACTGAAATTTTAGTTTTCACACACTGAGCTGAGCACTACGGGGGATGGAAAAATAATTGACTAAGGATCATCTAATGAGGAAGTGGGCTGAGCAGAGCACACACACATCATGATACTGCACACAGGACAAACAGCCCATGAGGGTATGAAGAAATCAGAGGTGGATGTTGATGGAAGTGGATGGTCCATCAGATTGAGAGGCTAGTTTGCCAAACAGACCTTCATGTATTCAGGATTTAGCAGTGAGTCCAGGCTTAACTTGTAATGTGGTATACATGTAGTGGAATAGAATAAATAAAAATGGAAACAGAGACTGGGACCAGATTTGACAGGTGTTTTAATGCCAGGGTGAAGATTTGGGTCCTCAACCTGTGGAGGCAGAGAAAGAAGAAGCAGAGATGCTATGGGAAGAGAAATATGCTCACCCTGGGAAGGGAAAAATAGAAAAGCCACAAGATCCAGGAGGATCAGTAAGAAGACTGCCACCATAGTTCAGGAAAGACATGGGTTTGGCCCCGCACTCAGCTCATTTCCTTTAGACTCAGAGAGGACAGGATCTCTAGGAGGGCGCAGTACGAATGTGTCAGTGAGGATATCTACATAAAAATATTCACCGCAGAGTGGGTTAGTGCATTTAAAGTCATTGAGCCAAGGTGGCTGGGACCCTGGACTGTAGCCAACTCAGGTTGGCACAGAGGAAGATCGTGGGACAACTATGGTAGCCAGACTACTCAAATTGCAGGCTCTATTTGCTGCTTGGGGTTCTGAAGGATGTAGCTTGGCTAGTAAACCCATATATATTTTTTTCTAGTCTATGACTTCTTTCTAGCCAAGGCCCCAGCTCTTGGTGTTTAGGAGGGAGTGGTGCCTGGAAGGGAGAGCGCCTCCCTATCTGCTGGTTCTGCCCTTGCTGCCTATCTTCACCTTAGCACAATCACTTGCCCTCTTTGGGACCTGATTTCTTCATTTGTAACATAACTGTATTATGTTGTTCAGAGTCCAGGGTCTTCCTAGTGGCAACAGTTCAACTGTATATTCAGAACAGTCTTCTTTACTAATGTTATCTTTCACAAAAAAACTCATCTCATTAAACCCTCCTAACAGTCACAGGAATAAGCAGTTAGACATCTTTATTTTCTTTTGCCCAGAGAGTTTCTTGAAGTAAAATTTACATGTAATAAAATGTACCATTTTCTAATGTAAAGTTCTATAAGTTTTGATAGATGTATATAATAATATAACTAGTAGCGCAATCAAGATAAAAGAATTTCATCACATCCAGTTTCCTCCAGTACCCCTGTGTGGCCAATTATTCTGACTCTAAGCCCCTAGGAACCTATGGTATGTCTTTTTCAGAATGGTATGTAAATGCCATTTGTAGCCTTGTATGTCTGGTTTCTTTCACTTAGAATTAAACATTTGCTATTCATCCATATTGTTGTGTGAATATACGTGAAATTTTTGATGCACTGAATTTGAGGCTATGGACACTTTACATTTATACTGATAATCTGATACTAAAAATCTAAATTGTGATTACATTTTTAATTGCCAAGAAGAATCTCAGAGAGAATTTGAGAATTATGGCTGTCTACGTGCATAGTTGTTCATCTTCCTTCCTAACTCTCCATCTGGAATAACACATCTTGCAAGGCATGACCAACAATCACCTTCAAAGGGAAGACTGTCCCTGCTTCCTTTTTTTCATATAGTTCTTAGAAGGCCTACCTGTTGTGACCTGAAAGAGTGCTGCACACTAATGTGTGTTGACACCAGTTCCTATGGATGGAAGAATGCTGCTACTCTCCCCTCTCCCCCAAAAAGGACAGAGAAGTTCCTCCTATTCTCCAACAGAGTGAACAGGTATCATTTTTTAAACAATTTTATTGGTACATTGTAATTATACAGCATGGTGAGATTCAAAGTGCTACACTCATATATGCACACATCCTTTGGTGTGTTTTCCTCCACATCCTGCCCAATAACCAATTTATGGCGCCAACCTAGTTGTCTATCAACAGATGATAAAAAATATGGTATATAAACACACAATGGGGTTTACTCAGCCATAAGGAAGAAGAAAATTACATCATTTGTAGCAAAATTAATGAAACTAGAGAATATTTTCTAAGTAAGATCAGCCAGTTTCAGAAAGTCAACGGTCATATCTTTTCTTTCATATGTAGAAGCTAGAGAGAAAAAAAAAACAGGAAACAAAAGCTACTCCAGATAAATGAGGAGAGAGAACAGTAGAATAGTGGAAGGGAATTTGGGGAGGGAGTTGGAAGGGGAAAAAGGAGGGTTGAAGATGGAAATATCTATCATTATTTTAAACACACTTTCAGGTATGTTGATAGAGCCACACAGAAGTTAAATAATATTCACAAGCACATACAGTGGCTTATGATCAAGGCAAGACTAGAACCTCAGCCACCTGACTCCCAGTCCAGTGTCCTCTATTCTTCCAGGCTGTATTGATGTCCAGAGAGGGTCAGTGAAGTATTTTGCAAGGAACATTCTCATTTTTCTATGACCATTCTTGAATACAGTGTTTCTACTGTTTCTCCTGGGTGAGGCCAGGCCAGCAGAAAGGGAGTCCTTTTACTGGGCTCACTGCAAAGTTGTACTAGTTAAATGCATTTCTTTAAAGCCACTTCCTTTCACTGGGATGTGTGCAGCTGTTGAACTCCTCATTGTGGTCAGTACTTCCATGACCGGCTGCAAGAGGTTATGCAATTGGATGTGGTTATCAGGCAGAAACTGGACCATGTATGCCTTTCAATGTGGGTCTTTCTGACCATAAAAAGCTCTAGGTCAAAAGGGACCAATGCTCTGTCCAGGGCTTGATCTTTTTTACAGTGGTTTTAATGGTTGTCCAGCATCATCTTGAACTACAGCATCACTTCTCAATCCTAGATCTAGCATTGACAACGGACTCTAGACATCCTCACATCCTTGCCCCATAGCCCTCTCATATTCAACATCTGTGCTATTTTCCCCCAAGCACTTCTTTTCTTCTCAGATTCCATTGTCATCTACTCACTCCAACAAGGTAAAACCCAGTCCTTTCGCACCCATTCCTCTTTTGCACTTAGTAAGGCCTGATCATGCTCCCTCTGAAGTCTCTCTGCATCCATCTTCTTTTGTACTCACTTCCACTGTTCCCATTCAGGCCCTCTGCCATATATCCCTAGATTATACTGCCCCCAACTTATTTCTCAGAGCCTTTGGTAGGCAATTCTACATTTTAAATTTCTAAATAGGATGTATTTTCCAAACGTATCAACCATGGGGCATTTTTTCCACCCAGAGCATCTTCTGGGAAATACTAGTCTAGCTTTTCCAGATGAATCGCAGTCCCCTATCATTGTCACATCTGTCCACCCCTCTTTGTCACTGAACTTGTTATTTCCTCTACTTAGAATGCCCTTCTTTTTGACTCTTGCCATCTGGGGAAATCCTACGCATGTTTCACAGCCCAATTCAAGTGTCTCCTATTCTCTGAAGCCTTCTTTGATCTCACGACCTAGCATAACCCCTGAACACTCAAAGAACTGTGTACCTGAGTCTATTATAATATTTAAATTATATTCTAGTTGTGTGTGTTTGTGTCTATCTGCCAACATATTCTATGCTCTGTAAGGGCTGGAATTTATATGTTCTTCCCCTCTCTAACATCAGTGTTGACTGTCTTCTTTCACTTCCTTCGATCTGATTGAGTAACTTATGGTCAGTGTTTGATGAACTTTATGCAATAAATGAGTTTAGAGTTCTAGAACAGTGTGTTCAGCTTCTTCACCTCTGCCACTGCTCCCTGGGTCTATCTGGGAAACAGGGGCTATGCTGGGACAGGGGAACATTGGCTTAGAAGGGGAGAAGAGAGAAGTATATTAACAATTACAGTGCAAGGTCCCTATTGGAGAGGACTTCTGGGAAAGAAGAACTCCTCCTAGAGAGGAGTTATTAGGGAAGATCCCTAAATCTTTAGAACTGACATCTTACATTACTGAACACCTCTCTGTGCAGGACATTGTGCTGGTGGCTGCGGATATGTGAACCCTCAAGGAGCCTCTAGTGAGTACTTGGGCTTTCTAAAGACTTCTGGATCCTATTAACAGAAAACGGTCTGCTACTTGGAATGTGAGGGTATCAGAACTGAAGGGCAAGGAAGCATCTAGACCTTGAACTGATCAGAAATCAGAAGAAGTAGAACCATAGGGACCCCAGGGTGAGGTTCTGTTTTGCTCTTGTTATTTCTGGGTTTCTGCTTTCTTTCTTTTTTATTTTAATATACTTTTATTGGTGCATTGTAATTATGCATCATAGTGAGTTTCAAAGTGGTACAAACAAGCATGCACACAGCACTTGGTGCGATTCCCTCCACATGACACCCATGTCCCCTCCCCATACATGTTGGCAAGATCACTAGTGATACCTTCATCTGTGGATATAACATTATTTGAACTGTTTCCTTACTCAAGCCTCCCTTTTCCCCCTCCTTACCTGCCTTCCCCAATACCTTTCTACTATTCTACTGATGTCTCTTCTCATTTAACTGAAGTTCCTTTTGCTTCCTATTTTCTCACTAGCTTCCACATATTTGAGAAAACATATGACCCTTTACTTTCTGAGACTGACTGATCTCACTTAGCATAATATTCTCTAATTCCATCCATTTTCCTGCAGATGGCTGAATAAAATTACACTGTGTTGTTTTTCTCTTCTTTCTTGCTATAGGCCAGTATTGTTAGTGTTTCCAGCAATTTGGAAAGCCGTGTCAGGAGTGTGGCTAGTGTTGCATATTGCCTGTAGCTGAGTTGCCTTGGATGCATCATTTCCCCTCAATGTCCATCTATGAGATGAGAGATTTGATTGGCTCAAGTGTCAACTGGATGGTCTATTTCGATGAGTTCTGCCTTAAGTCGTTTTTCAGACTTGGTGGGATTATAGATAAATATAAAACAACTTAGGAAATAGTGACTCCTTGGGGAAAATATTTTCCAACTCTAGATTCCAATGGCCTTGGCCAGATAATAAAACTTGTTTTGTTACAACAAATAAGCCTAAGATTCTTTTCCTATGTGTAACCCTTTTCTACCTAGCAACATTCCAGGCCACTCTAATGCACGCTGCTTCTCTTCTCATCATTTCTGCTAAGATAGTGCTTTATTTCTCTTCCATGTTTCTCATTTGCCTTGAAACCCTGGGTCACACCAAGGATACTATTGCATCTTTGAAATATAGTTGCCAAAGTATCTCACAGCATCCTAAAATAGCAAAGAAACTCTTCAGTTTGGGGACAGTCCATACATTCTCCATCTGTGCATAATAACACTTCCATGTGTACACCACTACAGAATTTATAAAGTGTTTCTATGTGCATTACCTTATTTGGTTTCTATGACAATCATTCAGTCACTCAGTGATCTTTGTTGGGGGCTTAGGACATACTGGTTCTTGGATAGGTATAGGTGTATAGTTTTGAACAAAATAGACATGATGCTAACCTTATGGAACTGATAGTCTAAAGAGTAGAATTCTTATTTTTATTCCTATTTTAGAGGCAAAGACACTAAGCTGAAACTATTTTCCCCATTAGGTGATAGAGCTTGGACTGAAACCTGGTTTTCCATTCCTAACCCAAGACTCTATGTTACTGCATTCTGCCTTGAGACCACTGGGAAATCTCTGAGCATCTTATAGGAGCTCACTACCAAACATGTCAATGCCAATGAGCACATCAGAGTGGCAAATAGAGAAGACAAACATCAAAATTAAGCAGGAAACCAAAATAAAAAGCTTCTGAAGACCCCAAAGTGCATGTTGGGGTGAAGGAATCTCTCAAACCCAAATGATTAGCAACAGCTACAGTCACTTGAAAACAAAACAAAAAACAAACCAACAATAACAAAAAGATCTTTTCCTTCAAAACCAGAACCCAGAAAAGTGCCCTTAAGCTGTAACAGTGTGTGATGAGAGCACCCAGGTCTAGCTGAGAACAGAACTTTACAGTCACATCCTCCCCACAGTCCTTATTGAGTGGTTGCACTGGACTCAAATGTGAACAGGCCAGAGCTTTGCCTCTTGCCTTTGAAAGCATGATGAGTGGGAGTCCTATCGTGTGTCAAGTGGACACAGAGTGAGCAGGGGGAGGCAGGAGGGCTGTTTTAAAGGATCTCTTCATGCCCACCACTTTGTGTGGCTCTCAAGCAAGTACATCTTGAGATATGCTGATGCCCCCCCATCCAGACATTGGTTGGTGGATGGGTAGAATGGAAGATGTGATATTTATTCTCCTGAGCTATAATAAGAGATCTTATAAAGTTAAATCAATGGACACTTAACATTTGTCTCTGGGCCCCTCCATTTTTAAGCTGAAAGATATAGCTCTGTGGTACCCAATCTTACAGATAGACAAAAACTGAGGAGAAAGAGGAAGAGAGAGCTTTCTTTGACATTCATCAAAGGCTTGAATAGACATGGTGCCTGTTTCAAGAGGAGTGAGATGTATATGTAAACCATGATTCCATTATAATAAGAGACATATGCAAGTTTTTCAAAACCCCAGAGTCAAAAATGACAATCTATCTGGGTGTCACTCCTTCAGAGCCGGACCCTAAAGGTATGAATTTTCTCTGTAGAAAAGTATAGCAGGAGTTGAGGGGAGAAGGGGGTCAAGGAAAAATTCTGCCAAATAAGCGAAGGCTTGGAGGTGTTGGAAGTACTGGTGTGTTCAGGAATGTTTGATGAGATACTGATTATGTTTCTGATAATAAAACACTGTGTAATTAGATAAAGTTGAGAATTGCTTGGGTTTTAAGGTAGACTAGCCACTTTAACAACCAACCAACTAATTTCAGTGGCTTCATAGAGTAGACTTTTGCTATGTGCAGTACTTGTGAGGCTGAGACAGGAGAATTGCAGGTTTGAGGCCAGCCTCAGCAACTTAGCGAGACCCTGTTTCAAACTAAAAAGGGTGGGGGTGTAGCTTGGAGGTAGAGAGTCCTTGGGTTCATTTCCCAGGACCAGAAAAAAAAAGAATAGAATAAACTTTTATGTTTCACTCACTTGACAGTCCAGTGCAGGGTAGCAAGGACTTAAGCTCAAGGCTGTCACTCAGAGGCCCAGGTTCCTTCCATCTTGTGGCTCTGTCCTCCCCTTAGTTCCTATATTTTTGCCATTCAGGTGGTGGATGGAGAAAAAGAAGGAGGGTCATGCACACATGGAAAGTTTAAAGGAGAGGTCTGGAAGTTTATTACTTCACTCCTGCTCTGATTCCTTTGGCCCAAATCTAACCACATGGATACATTTAATTGCAAGGGGCCCTGAGAATGAGAAGCTAAAGGGAGAACACATGTCTAACAGAACAATCTCCAACACAGCTTGGAGTCAGGAGAACAGAGGGATGGAGAGATGAGGACATTATGCAGACTTCCCTAGGAGAAACATGTGGTCGAGGAGTCAGAGAGATCTCTATGTGAGCGGTGCTTTGTGACCAGATTCTCAGTAGAAAGATGGCTAATTCTATTTGAAAGATGCTTGTACACAGATGAAAAAGAAATCTGTTCCATACATGAGAAAATGGACAAGAAATCATTCTAGCTCAGCTCTTAAACTGGTAGCAAAAAGAAACTCAAGCCAAGTAGACAACTTACAGTCCCAACATTTATAGATCACCGTGTGGCTTACTGTATGCTCACACACAAAGTTCTCAGTTGATCCTCCTGATGTTTCTAGGAGGAGAACATGACTGAAAATTAGTATTCCCATATTAGAAGTGGAAAAATGTATGCCGAGAAGTTAAATAACTTTCCTAGGGTTGCACGGTAAATAAGAGATGAATCTGTAACTCCAGCCTGCATTTTCTGCTTTCTTAATTCCACACATCCCCCTAGACATGGGGGAAGGTGCTGACCACACTTTGGGACATTGACCCAGCCCCAGCCCTGGACATGAGGCCAGCCTCCTGTGGAAGTTTTCCTTAATTACTTACCCTTATGTCTGCCTGACTTTTGGAATCAGTGAATCAACTCCTCATTCAGAGAGCATGTTCATGTTAGCTGTCAAACGGCGTGTGCAGTATCTGACAACCCTAATATCACTGTTTGTATTATCAGACAATTACCAGCCGAGCTCGTATTCATAATTTGACTAACAACTCGCGACAATGATTATTTTTCCCTTTCTGGCAAAACAAATATAGCAGCATTTTCTTTTCAGCATCAGCGCTGATGCTCCTTGGCATTCGATCAGCTGAAGGTTTTTTTTTAAAAAAAAATCCACGTTAGTCGTCCTCCCCCACATCTCGCTAACTTTACAGTCCCCCATGGCATCTGTGTGCAGTGAACTGAGCTGTTGAGACTAAATGTAATTTGCAATTGAGCTTCTGCTAACATGGAAATGTACCGGCTGGTCTGCTGCAATATGGGTTCTCATTCTGTCTAGCATATGGTTGCATTAAATCCAGTCTCCAGAATGTCTCTTGTTACCACATTGTCAATCCGTGCAGAGCAGAGAACCCTAAAAAACCACTAAAGGAACATATTTTTGGAATTGGCGCTTCTATTGGATCTTGACAAGAGCTGTCCAAAGACATACTTGGTTACTTGAAATGAACTAGCCCTGTCAGACCCATGCACACATACACACAGAGACGCACAGCAAACTTGAAAACGTGTTTGATGCTCCGTAGTCACAAGCATGGGAATTACACTGGAGGACAAAAAAGAAGGTGAAGAACTCAGCTCCATTAGTCACATTTAAGACTGGTTTATTTATTTATTTTATGCTACCTCAACACTCAAGGAATCCCAGAATACCTGAAGTAGATGGGACAGAAGCAGTCTGTGCAGCAAGCAGCACAGTCTCCAGAATTGGTTGGACCTGATTGAATCCTGATCCTTACTCTTAGCTTGGTGACCTTGGGCTCATTCTGAAGCTTTGTGTGCCTCGGTTTCTTCAGCTGTGAAATGGAGGGAAATAAGGGTACTCTTACAACTCAGGGCATTTTTGGGGATTAAATGCCTAAGCAACACAGCTGCCTTAATAATGGATTCTGTATTAATAACCTCTCCTCTCCAACCTAATTCTGAAATCAATGCTTAAATCCCTCCCACTATATCACCTACAGTTCTTCTTCTTTTCTTCCTTCTGGTGTCCAGGGTGCCAATCTCTTCTAAGGCAACTGTTTTCTTCTGTTTGACTCTGTTGAACAGTTTTTCTGATATTAAGTCTAGATCTTACCTTTATTGTGAGCCTGCCTTCTAGGATACACAGAAAAAGTCTAATATGGTGTCCTCTTTTGGGTGTTGGAGGAAGGTGGTCATGCACTCTGTAAGCACACTCTGCTTTCATTCAGCACCCAGTCCTTCAGATGAGTCCCTTCAGCAGGCCGGGACGTGCTGGCTTATGTCTATGCTGCTCTTAGAGTTGGCAGCATGAGCCGGGCTGAGCACAGTGTTGGAGCTGTCATGACACTAGCCTGGTCCTACCTGGTAATGGGTGAGGAATTGCCTGATTTCTTCAAAACAGCTAGAAAAGTGGACATATTTGTACATGAGTACATCAGGCTCTATAAAGAGACCTCTCCTTGGAAAATTCACCAGTAGAAGTCTTCAATCAATCACTTCACACTTTAAATCCAATGGGGAAGGTCAAGAGCTTCATGCCTACAGGTGTCTACATCCTGTTGTGGAAAAAAATCATTTTTTCAAGAGAGTAACTGTCCTCCTTATGCATCTATTCTGTAAATCTGAAGTGTCATAGATTTTATTGGATGTGTTCCAAGTAGAAAACACATGCACAGAAGGCGTACAAGACACCACCATGCTGGGATGCAATATTCCTGCAACATTTGAAGAGTAGTTAGGGAGGTCAGGACAAAATGAGGGAAAGCATTCTAGTCATTCATTCATTCATTTGCTTAAAAACCATTTGTGAGCTAGACATCGTATTAGACACCAATGTATCTAACAAGCTGTTCCTATCACTGAGAAGCTAGCAGACAGGGTCAAGTAAATTAAGATACAGGGTGAGAGGATCTATAATACAGCCAAGAGCAGGATGCTCTGAGGCCACCTCATCCCATCTTGAGTGGCTCAGAATCCAGAGGCAGGAATAAATATGTAAATAACTGCCTTACTATGAGTAAGTGTTATATTTGAAGGTTGTAGATGTTCTCTGAGCATTGTTTTTTGTGGTACTGGGGATTGAAACCAGGGACATATTACCTCTGAGCTACACCCCCAGCCCTATTTTCTTTTTCTTTTTCTTTCTTTTTTTTTTTGCGGTACCGGGGATTGAACCCAGGGGCATTCTACCTCCGCGCTACACCCCCGGCCCTATTTTTTATACTTTATTTTGAAACCGGGTCTCACGAAGTTGCGGAGGGCCTCACTAAGTAGAGAGAGAGAGAGAGAGAGAGAGAGAGAGCTGAGGCTGGCCGCGAACCGGGATCCTCCGGTGTCCACCTCCCAAAGTACTGGGATTACAAGCATGCGCCACCACGCCCGGCTCCTATTTTATTTTTCTATTTTGAAACAGGGCCTAAGTTGTTGAAGCTGGCCACAAACCTGCCATCCTCCTGTCTTAGCCTCCCAAGTACTGGGATTACAGGCGTGTGCCACCATGCTTGGCTTGTTCTGAGCACTTTGAGGAGAGAAATTGTTTAACAATTACTTACGGTACATTCAGTATATTCTGACTCTACAATGACGAATAAAACAGACACTTCATGAAACTTATCAAAGTTATAGTCTCAAGTATTTTTGTGTGTGGACTTAAGTACACACATATACAGTGTATACCCATATAATTTCAAAGCTGTGATAAGACTTATGAAGGATAAAAACACAATTCTAATAGAAAAATTAGAAGGGGCCCTGACTTAGATGTGGGTGGGATATCATGGAATACTGCTCCGGGTGCATTTATGAGGAGGCCTGAGTGATGAGTAGAAATAAGAATGAGAGAGATGGAGGGAAGTGTGTGTGCAAAGACCTGAAAGAAGGACCGTGTTTGGGTAGTTTGCAGAATTGGAGGAAACAGCAACAGGAAGTGGGGAGTGTCAGGAAAGGCTTTGAGGAACAGGTGGCCCCACAAAGGAAGATTTTCCATTCAGAGGAAAGACAGGGCTTTTGGGCTGAAGGGAAAACACGTGCAGAGGGTCTCAATACCTGAGAGGACAACACATCAGGTCTAGCAAGGGCTCCACCTCTGCACATATGCGTGGGGCTGAGACACTCAGGGAGTGGCCCAAAGTGGAGAGGGTGGCAGTTTCAGGTCAGAAATGACATTTTAAGGGGTTGATTATATATGGAGACCCCCCCAGAGCAATGACGATATGCTAAATCGTCTTGTAATTTATTTTTTCTTAACTGGTTGGTAAGCTTTAAGAGGCAGGCAGAGGCATGACTCCCACCTCTCTGTATTTTCCTCGCCATTCCCATCTTCAATTATTGTTAAATGATTCAATTTAATAAATTTAATTACATCTCCTTTTTGTCACATTGTTCCCTGCTGTGGTTGGGATCTGTGGTGGCTCTCAGGTTGCCATTCCAAGTGCCTCAGTGTGGTGACATGGTGCTGTGACCCTGGATGCGAGGGACTGGCAGCTTGGGAGGACTGTGGAGGATCTAGCTGCATCCCCCATGCGATGCCTGCAACCTGCTCCTACGTTCTGACAGGAAGGTTTCACCCAAAGGTGTGAAGGATGAATCACCCCATGACGCAGATTATTTTCGGCTGCCAGTTGGCCATCCCTTATTGAGATCACAGGAATCAGAGCCCTGTTAGACTGTTCAGCCCAGCGCTCAGGCTCAGTGGAGAAATTCATTAGCTCCATTTAATTAGAGAAACCAAACACTTCCAAACCTACTTTAATGTCAGCCTACTTCCTACCACCTCATTAATATATGTTTTTTAAATTTTACACCTTTAATGTGGGAATGATTTTCTTAATTCTTTCAGTACCACGACTCCATAGATTTAAGCTATTTATCTAGAGAACAAGTAGCACAATTATATAAGCGGTAGTCATGATTCTTTGAACCGATATCTTTCACTATTAATACAAATGAGATTTCTTGACTCAGTTTTCTGTGTACATTCTAGACAAAGGCAATCATTTAGGCTTAGTCCTATAATACTGCAATTATTGAGACTCTCTTTCTTCTTCATAGCATTTTACACTTTGAAAAAAGCTTTTACATCAATCGAGTCTCACAAATGCTAACACAGATTAGGGCAGGTGGTATTATCTCCATTTTAAAGATGAGAGCAGATAAAGGATTTCTCAGAATGACAGTTATGAGCTTCAGGGGTTGACAATGAGGACACAGGTTTTAGGACCAAGTGGCTTGAGATACTGTTCTGTCAATAACAAATAGGGTTGTTGGGAGGAGATACTGGTTCTGTGAAAAAGATGACCAAGTCCATGTAGGAGATGCTGAATCGTAGCTGACTAGAGAAGCTGGAGCTCTATGAATTATTTGCTTGGTGTCGTCTCTCAGCTTCTCCAGTGCTGCGTGAGCACTGTCTTTCCAACCTAGTGGAGGTCAGCATTTTTCCTAAGATCTTTTCCAGTTAGCCTGAGAGTCTAAAATTAGGAAGTAACCTCTCTATGTATCCTAAATATATGTTATGTGATCCAACTGGTCTTCTATATCTGATCCCAGTAGAAATGGAGATGCAGGTGGTACTGATTTGATCACATGCTTTGTGTCCATGACCTCATTTGATGCCCACAGCACTTCTGTGAGATTTGAACTCTTGACTCTCTCACATCCATTAGGAAATGGAACTCTGTTGAAGTGCAAGAATTCTCCAGTGGCAAAGAGCTAATAGTGGAATGCTGGGAATTTGGACCTTGGGCCTCTGTCTCCAACAATGGGACTTATTCTATTGTTTGTAGTGCAATTACTCAAGTTTCCATTGTCCTCTTCCCTTTCTTCTTTCTGTGGCTTTGTTTTAACCCTGTCTTTGGAATATTCAGGACTCTTCCCAGGGTCTTCTGATCAGATCTGCTTTCTAAAAAAGGTTCTTCTATCTGCCACAGGTATTGTAGTGTGAATTTGAACCTTTGGGTCCCCTCTCTTAAGGGTATACATATTCTCATTATCATATTCTCCAAGTTCACTATAACAAGCACTTACTGAGCCCTTTCTATGCTGCTGGCGCTGTCAATACAACGACAAACAATCAGACATCCCCAGGCACTCCTGGAATTACCATGCTGTGGCAGGGACGCTCTGTAAGTGGTCTTCAGGGACCACTCACTTCATAAATAACCATTTGTTCCTGCAATTTTAAGGCATTTTTGCTTTAATTTGGGGGGTTAGGAATATTTAGCCAAATCTTTGCTGGGTGGCATATAGGCAATAAAAAGGAGAAAGAACATGAAATAGTGATGTCATTTCACAGTTCAAAGAGGCAGGTGGATTTGTTGTCAAACTGAGTATTCAAATATGACTGGGGGTGTGGACTGTGGATGGGGAGTTTCTTAGTAGCCCTGGGAACAGATAATATTTTGGCAGCTTCACGAGGGTTTCTCCTTTTAATAAAGGGGAATTTATTTGCATCTGGCCACAGGACTGAACACTGAAGTCCGAAAATAGTATGAGTTTTATTTTGGTTCTTACTGAAATTTTGGAACAAATCACTATACAATTGACTTATGAGCATTGTTTTAAAAAGACACTGACCTCTAGAAGTTAATGTGACTCTACTATAAAGAGGTTGTGTGGTATACATCCTGTTTCCCTTCCCTATAACACCACTGCATTGGTAAATCAGCATAATGAAGAAGTTTTAGCAGTGAACTTAACATGGCCTCCTCTGATGGGACTGGACATAAGATAGTGAAATACAAGCAGGGCAACATCATATTCACTGTTTTCATGATTGGGTGAACAAAAATGGCTCTATGGACTGCTACACGTCCACGTGAACTAGGAGTTCTTGAGGCGTAACTAGAAGCCATGTATTCAGTTCAACATTTTTATCAATGACTAGAAAGGTTATGTAGAAGAGAGATTGCCCAAATAAAGCCTGGGGAGAATAGGGGCATGAGAGAAGTCAGTCAATAGGTACAATACTATTCTTTGTTAGGAGGAATAAATGCTAGTGTCCTGTGGTGTAGAAGTTGAATATAATTAATGATAATGCATCACATATATCAAAATACTTAGAAAAGAGGAATTTTAATGTATTCACCATAAACAATGATAAAATTTTAAGATAATAAGTATGTTATTACCCTGAGTTGATGACTATACAATGTGTACATGAATCAAACTATCACATTGTACCTCAAAAATATGTACAGGTATTACGTGTCAATCAAAACATTTCCTATTTTATAAAAGCAAATATAACAGACTTGAACAGAGATGGCACGGTATAGTGGAAACAGCTTTTCCATGAAGGAAGAAAGGGTTGACCATGCTTTTGTCTCTGGTACCTCACAGCAACGTAACACTGAGCAGGGGCTTCATCTCACTGAGAGTCCTGTTTCATCACCTGTAAAGTTGCAATAGATAGTAGCATCTAGAACATAGAATGAAATCAGCACAAAGAACCAAAGCAGTTCAGATGTATCTTTGGGGATGGTACTGGAGGTATCAGGACTAAGTTTGTGACATAGAGCTTTGCAGAAGTGCTTAATTCATGACAGAACCTTAAACATGCATATTAATTATGACTTATTTAGCCATGCATGTTTGAAAATAAAGAACACAAAGGAGGATCTTATACCAATATCTGCCTGATATTTTCATATGTATGAAGGGATTTTGTGGAAGGAGTATGGATATATTTATTCTGCATTAGTCTAAAGACCATAATTAGACTAAAATTGAAGGGAGGGCGTTAAAAGGAAAGAAAACTGAGATAATGATTAGATGATGTAGCAGTCAGAGCTTCCCTATAGGGGCTCTGGGTCATGGGTTAGGAGACCCTCTGGCAGGCCAGCTGGTTTTCCTTGTACTGACTGAAATGCAGGCAGCACTTTAGGGCAGGTCTCCTCCATATGCTGCAAGCTCCTTGAGGGCAGAGACCATGTTTTTTACATCCTCCTGTCTTCACAACCTACACTGAGTTTGCCACAGTTTTTGAACTAAATAAATCCTACTGAATGAAAGAAAAAATAGATAAAAGCAACATGGATCTCATTCACAGACAGGGCTCTGGTATGATTTGTGAAGAGGCTTTGGGTTTTAGAAGTTTCTGAAGCTGTGCTGAATGTAGCATGAAGAGCTACTTCTGGGGACTGTGCCTTCTCCAGTGTACTTCTGTAGATGCTAATTCTAGTAGCAATTGCTAACATTTATTTAGTACACTGTACACAGGTCCTCTGCTAAACACTTTGATGCCTCATCATTTAATCTGCACAGCATCCCTCTAAAGTATGTATATATTTCCCCCCTTTTATAGATGAGGAAGCTAAGATTTGCAGAGACCAAGTAACTCAACCAAGGTCACAGAGTCAGGATGTGACTGAGTCAGAATTTGAACCCAGGTCAACCTGCTTCCAGAGCCTATGTCTTAACCACTATGAATGCTCCCCATGAATGATGGTTCTTTTTCCCTGGGGGAGAGCAGGGTTATCCAGGGAGTCCCATCTCCAGGATATACCCCTGTACCTCACCCCCTGGAACCAAAACAGCCTTGTTTGTTTATAAGAAGTTGAAGTCTCTGGAATTTTCTGGCCTCATATTCTAACACAACCTCTTCTCTAGCAGCAGAGAAAAGAAAAGTTCATAAGACTAGGACAAATTTGGAGGAGCTGGTGCATCAAGAATGGTGGTGAGAGCAATGGCTACCTCTCTGTCTTTCCACATAGGACTATGCCAGCAGGAGCAACACTCAGTCAGAGAACAGAGGAGATTAGGAAGTAGCAAAAGCGGCAGGCAGAAAAGAAGTGTCAACTTTGGACTCTTTTTTGTCTTTGGGCATTTTTAGTCTGGAAGGCCCATTGGGACATTTTTCGTTTTTTACTAGGAGTGGGGTATCTTTCATTGGGAGCCCTTTTCTTTGAGGAGCTCCAGGGACCAGCACAGGATCTAAAGGTAAAGAAGCTAGGGGTTCTATGCTCATGTTTACCTCTAAATTCAAGCCTGGAAGAGAGGAAAGACAACTTGTGGACCTCCTGACCTGACCAGCTCTCCAGTGAGGAAGGAGGCCAGAAGCCAGAGAGGACGCTGGTGTCAAAGTACTATTTATTCAAAGGAAATAAAACCAGTATGTGGAAGAGACAGCTGCACCCTCATGTTGATTACCACACTATCCACAATAGTCAAGACATGGAATCAGCCTCAGTGTCCATCAGTGAAGGAACAGTTAAGGAAAATGTGCAATGGAATACTATTCAGCCATTTAGAAAAAGCAACAAAACCCTGTCTTTGCAGCAATATGAATGGGTCTGGAGGACATTATGTTAAGTGAAATAAGCCAGGCACAGAAAGACAAGGACAGCAGAATGATCCCATTTATTGGTGAGATCTAAAAAAGCTGATTTCATAGAATTACAGAGTGGAATGTGGTTACTAGAAGCTGAGAAGGGTAAGAGGAGGGGATGATAGGACATAAGATAGTGAAATGAGCTGGACATGGTGGCGCATGCCTGTAATCCCAGTACTTGGGAGGCTAAGAGAGGCAGATCACAGGTTCAAAGCCAGCCTCTGCAACTCAGTGAAGCTCTCAGCAACTTTGTGAGACCCTGTTTTCAAATAAAAAATAAAATGGGGCTGGAGGGTGTAGCTCAAAGGTAGAATGCCCCTGGTTTCCATCCACAGGACACACACACACACACACACACACACACACACACACACACATACACACATCACACACGTGAAATTGTTTTAAGAGATTGTTCAATGCATACAAATTTCTAGTCAGATGGGAGGAATAAGTTCTCATGTCCTATAGCACAATAGTGTGACTAGAGTTAACAATATTGTAACTTATATTTCAGAATAACTAGAAGAGAGAATTCTGAATGTTTTCACCACAAAGAAATAATAAATGTTTGAGGTAATAGAGATGCTAAATACCATGACTTGATCAGGACACAATGTATGCATATATCTAACCATCACTCTGTACCCCATAAAGATGTACAACTATTATGTGTCAATTAAAAATAAGTAAAGCCTAGAAAAAAAGTAAGCCCTGAATATTTGGCTGACTTTTTAAAAAAATTTTTTTGCAGTACCAGGGATTGAACCTAAGGGGCGTTCTACCCCTGAGCTACACCCTCGGCCCTATTTTTTATACTTTATTTTGAAACTGGGTCACACGAAGTTGCCGAGGGCCTCACTAAGTAGCCGAGGCTGGCCTCAAACCCAGATCCTCCAGTCTCCGCCTCCCAAGTACTGGGATTACAAACTTGCGCCACCACGCCCGGCATTTGGCTGACTTTTGCTTGCTGCTTGTGTCTAGCAGATGGGGGTGGACAGGAGCTTAAGGAGCCTCCAGAGATGCCTGCAATCAGTGGGTGTTGATGGCCATTCTTCCTAAGTACTGAAAAGATGTCACCTTGTGCATGTGAAGATCAAACTCAAATCCAAGTTCGTCTGTCTTGGAACACAAGAGTATAATTTTTCACAGCCTCCTGGAGGAATATTTTCAGAAAACAGCAGTAAGTATGGAATACAATGGGTACTGGTGGTTTTGATTCAGGGGTTTAAATTTTACTGGCCAGTCACAATATCTCTGCAGAGATCTGTTTTTCTGTCTGCAAAGACAGAGATGAAAGGCAACTTGTTATAAAACCCTTGTGATTGGTAGGGGAAAAATGTCCACATACTGCCACCTGGTGGGTTCTACTGGTCACTGCTGCCTTCATGAGACCCAAATAGAACAGGCAGGCATTCTGCCAGCCTGTAGCAAAGCAACCATGAAAAAGTGCAGTTCTTGGCCTCGAGGGACTCAGTCTACTGGAAAAAAAAAATGGACATGTTGATAAAAGATTATAACTTGATAAGTACCATTTTAATAAAAAGGTGCTGAGTGTTATCAAAACACAGGACCTCTCTCTGGAGGTGTAGAGTAGAACACCTCGGAGCTGGGTCTTGAAGCACGCCTTGTAGTTAACACTGTGTCAAGGAGCAGAAAGTTCACTCCTAACAGAAAATGTCATGGGCAAGGCAATGAGTCTACTAAAAATATTAAGCAGGAAGATAATGGGATTAGAATTTGGTGGTAAAGAAGTAGGGAAACAAGTACATATATTTTTCAAACATTCTGAAACCTTTCATAACTTTGAAGTTATAGAAAGTTTGGAAGTCTGTGAAAACTCATTATATGAAATAGATACAACAATAGCTATTATGATTGAAGCAGAAGTGGGGGTTCAGAGGCTAATGAATGATGTCCTATCCCACTTCCCCATCCATGGTACATGCGGATGCCTTTGGGAAATGACAAGGGCTTGGGAGAGGCTCATTTCACTACTACTGCGGTGGAGGATACCTTCCTTAATGTGACCCACTCTGCTCTGGTTTCAGATTCTACTAAATCCTGTCCCTCTTATGACATGGGATGTTCATAAATTAGGTTCAAGATCATTTCTTATCCCTTTTGCTGGAACTGTCTTGGAGATCCAATTTTATGGTATTTTTTATTTTAGTAATAAATTAACTTTTCTAAACACATGACCTACATCACCTGGTTGCTGCTTCCCATCTTCACTTTGCTAGAGGACACACGTAGGTGGAAGGATAGAGTTCCGTCAGCTCTGCAGTATCTGTGAAGCGTCACTCGTCTGCTGCCCCATGTATTAATTCACATTCTGTGTCTACAGCATATGTGTCATTCTCAACCCACAGATCAGCTATGATGGAGTTATGAGAGGAAATGCTTTGGCTCTTACTTAGAGCAAGAAAACTGCTGCTTTCCTTCTAAAACCGAACTTTGTAAGGACTCAAACCCTTCTGGTAACTGGATGAATTATCAAGATCTGCAGGAGACTCTGTTCTGTGAACACTCCTAGCTGCTGGATGGCATTTGCCTTAGGAGGAGATGTGGTCCAAGAAGTGACCCAGAGTGTCTAGACCCCTGTTGTGTTCTAGCCAGTGTGGTTATCTTCTGCCCTCTTCAGAGCCACACTTTCAGATGCAAAAAACAAATTCCACCCACCAAACAGTGTCTCCTTTTTCCTCCCCTGCTCCTTGTCTTTACTCACGCTTTGCCCACTCTCTCTGCATGACGGGTCAGTTTGCTCTCACTTTCCCACACTGACTTCTCTGCTTCAAGGCTGTGTCCGGAACTGCCTCCTTCTTGCCATCTGTCAGCTCTCTGCCACATCTCCCCACCCCGGCCCCCACCTTCTCTTGAAGGCCTTTGCAAAAAGATGTTAACTTTTGCTCAATGACTTTTCCCAGTACACAATTATGTACATAGTGTTTTCCACTTGGTTGAATAACTACTTTAGCATCGACTCTTGCCTGCATCACTTAGGTTAATTGTTATTTTCCTGAGGGCACACTGACCAGTGTCCTTTTATGTACCCAGTGCCAAATTCAATAAACATTAACCGAGTGAAGATCACACTTTAGAACTAATGGAGAAAATGGAAATGTAATCCAGCCTACTGTCTTTGATGAAGAGAAGCAAGGCTGGGTGTCTTTGTACACTTCTGGACTTTGTAAGAATCTCCACTGTTCACTTACCTTGATCAGTTTTCCTGTTCACTCCCATGCTCACCTCCCTTCACCAAACTGAACTCCTTGAAGAAAGGACACTGCACTGCTTGTCTTGGGTCCAGACTCACAGTACATGATCATTAACTGCTCTTCCAATGGATTTTCAATATAAGGACCAATCTGGATACGGAAAACATCTGGGACCTCACTTTTTCCTGGAATCATTCTGAATAAAATCCAGTGAGATGAGAAATACAATGTAGGGCTACTCATATGTTATCTGGCATTGTTCTACCAGCTCCCTGGCTCCCCAAGGGAATGCATGCACAGAGGTGAATAGCCAGAGCCTTGGATGGATGATGATAACCATCTCTACTGTAGGCCTGGCTCTTCCAGCTAGGTGTGCTCTGGGTAAGTCACTCATAGCAGGACCTCAGTTTTCTCATCTGTAAAAAGTGGGGCTTGACTCCTAGGATCTTCCACCTCTGAAAATGCATTGTATCTTTAAAAAATTCTGTATCAGCCAGGTGTGGTGGTGCACGCTTGTAATCCCAGTACTTGGGAGGCTGAGACAGGAGGATTACAGTTCACGGCCAGCCTCAGCCACTTAGTGAGGCCCTCTGAAACTTAGTGAGACCCCGTTTCAAAATAAAGAATAAAAAATAGGGCTGGGGGTGTAGCCTGGAGGTAGAACGCCCCTGGGTTCAATCCCTGGTACTGCAAAAAAAAAAAATTCTGTATCAAGTACCTTCCCCTACATCTACCTTAAAAAAAAGATAAAAAGAAAAATCCCAATCTGCATAATTGATTAAAACTTACTAGTATTTTTTTTTGTTACTGGGCATTGAACCCAGGGATATTCTACCTCTGAGCTACACCCCCCAGTCCACACTTTTTTTGAAATAGGGTCTTGCTAAATTGCTGAGACTGGCTCCAACCTGCAAACCTCCTGTCTCAGCCTCAAAATTACTGTGATTACAGGTGTGTGAAACCATGCGTGGCTTGATTAGTAATTTTTTCTTTTTTTTTTTTTGCGGTACTGGGGATTGAACCCAGGGGCGTTTTACCTCTGAGCTACACCCCTGGCCCTATTTTTTATACTTTATTTTGAAACCGGGTCTCACGAAGTTGCAGAGGGCCTCACTAAGTAG
>PVJS01031008.1:6890-23799 GCA_004027185.1 Glis glis | reverse complement strand
GTTCAAGCCCCGGTACCAAAAAAAAAAAAAAAAAACCAAAGTGGCAGGAAAACAGCATGATACCTGCTCCAGGTTGCTATGAGAAAAAAGATCTAATGTCTTTTTCAAAACATGAACAAATATTCTCATGAGCTATCCAAACGTGGGTGCTCCCTCCAACATCACAGAGACCTGAATTCTCTAGTACCTGCAAACTCGTATCCCATCTGTGGCTGATCCCCTTTCCTTTTTACTCCCAAAATCCATATCTCCAGAATAAAGGAGGGAATCCAGACACAGTGTTGGGTTGAGAGGGATGATGGTCAATGATGTGAGGAAGCAAAGTCAGACCAAGGGCAGAGCGTTGAGTCCTTCCCCTGCACAGGAAGATGGGTCATCAATATTCCCTGAAACAGAAAGGGTTTCCTTCTTCCACAGAGGTAGGAAACAACCGAATTCCCCCAATTCCTGGCCTTTATGTTCTTAAGTTTCCCCTACCCCCACCCAACACTTAAACTGCCCCTGGCTGGTGTTGGCTTTGAACTATGTGTTGTGCTTGGCCCCTTTCCCCAGCTGTAGAGCGGAGGCGCCCCAATGCCCCCAGCAGGGTTGGAAACCACACTGCCTGCCTCAGCAATGGGAAAGCTGCTGTGAACGCACAGTTCTCCACAAATGCACTTATGTCACTGTAGAAGGGCTTAAAGATTGCACAATAAAAGTGTCGCATCTTGGAATTTTTTAAGACACAGTATAATGGCTAAGTTATGGAACCAACCCAGGTGTCCGCCAACAGATGAATGGATAAAGTAACTGTGGTATATCCACACAATGGAATTTTACTCAGCTATAAAGAACAAAGTTACATTATTTACAGGAAAATGGATGGAACTGGAGAACATTATACTAGGTGAGATCAGCCAGACTCAGAAAATCAAGGGTCACATGTTTTCTCTCATATGTGGAAGCTAGAGAGAAAATAGGAAGGTAAAGGGACTTCATGAAAATGAGGAGAGAGGCCAGTAGAGTAGTGGAAGGAGATGGGGGGAGGGGGGAGGAAAGAGGTATGGGGAAGGAAACAGACCAAATAAGGTTATGTACATATATGAAGGTGTCACTATGTCTCTATTATGTACAAGGAGGGAGGAAGGGGAGGAGTGGAGAGAGAAACACGAGAGAGAGAAACACATCAAATGATTTGCGCATATATGAATATATCACTATGAATCTCCCTACAATGTATAATTGCAATGCACCAATAAAACAGTAAAGATAAAACATCTATAAGCTGGGATAAAAGACCCAGAGATCACCAGGCTGCTCTCTCCTTCTTCCTTCCCAGTCCAGAGATAAGCAATTCTCTGTGGCCCTTGCCGCCCTTGCCGCCACTCAGGCCTTCCAGACTACATGCGGAACTTCTCTCTTCCTGGCCTCAGATCTCCGACGGACGAGATACTTCGGGACACCACACGGAAACCAAGGGTGTGCCTTCCGGAAGTGACACCGCCTTCCCCCCCTCCTTGCCTAAAAGCGGTGCGGGGGTCAAGATGGCTGCCGTCCTCGAGTGCCCAGGGCCTGCTGTGTTTTTCCTGGGCCTCTAGGCGCAGAGAAGAGGGTTGGGCGCCTGCATGTTTCTCGTCAGCCTCCTATACCCGCTGAGGCCGAGTGGGTGAGGACGGAGGACAGGGCCGAAGAGTTGAGATTGTGCGGCATTTTTACTGTGACCTCTTTGGCTCTGCCAGGAATGCACCTAGTCAAGACCACTTTTCAAAAAGTCAGTCCTGCCAGGAGAGAACTGCCGCTTCCTGGCAGTCGCCAACCTGACACATTAAAAGTCTGTTCTTGGATTCCGTTAAGAGGTGTTCACCCTGGGACACAACCTCGTGTTTTCTGATATTTGCATCATATAATCAACTAACAACGAAAGAAGTCAACAGATGAACCATTGCATTTACCAAATCCTGGACTGTCTGGATAGTTTTTCAAATGACAGTAGAGGCTCACACCCAGAGTTTCAACAGTGCCACAAGAAAATCCCCATCTATTATTTTTAAGTCAGATAATTATGTTTTTGTTTTTGTTTTTATTGCTCAGACTAGACAGGAGAAAGTCTATGGTAATCATTTTGTAGCAGCATTACTGCCACATCAGTTGACAGTGAAGACTTCCCAGAATCTTTTCTGCCCCAAATTACTTTTCTCTGCCCAAAGTTAAGGAAAGTTTAGGTTTCAGCAAGTTGGAGCAGTTTACTGAAGAGGCAAAGCCCTGCTCTCCAGCAATAGAACTAGAAGCTGGTCCTTTTCCATCTCTTCTGTAAGCCAAGCTTCTCTTTGGGTTTCACAAGGGTTACAGACCACTCCACAGATTTCAAACTAATCCCCACTTATGAGTGGGACAAAGAAAGCATCTACCTGTTGGGAAAAAAATCACAGCTGTCCCTTATTTCTGTTCAAGGAAGCTCCTTCTAGATCCACACACTATCTGCAGAACACTGGATTCCATCAGAGATGGATAAGAACAATGTCTTCCTTCAAGAGCTGGAAGAAGATACATGGCAGACTCAGACATAGACAACAGATTATAGCCCTGTATGGAAGATGACTGACTGGTGAAATTTGGAAAGCTCTTGGTGGAGATAGAATTAGAGCTGGGCTGGGCCAGGCGTGGTGGTGCATGCTTGTAATCCCATTACTTTGGGAGGCACAGACCGGAGGATCCGGGTTCGCGGCCAGCCTCAGCTTGCGCGCGCTCTCGCTCTCTCTCTCTCTCTCTCTCTCTCTCACTCTCTCTACCTAGTGAGGCCCTCCGCAACTTCGTGAGACCCAGTTTCAAAATAAAGTATAAAAAAAAATAGAGCCAGGGGTGTGGCGCGGAGGTAGAACGCCCCTGGGTTCAATCCCTGGTACCACAAAAAAAAAAAAAAAAAGAATTAGAGCTGGGCCATTTGATACTAAGACAGTGGGTTGGGGGGAAATATTTGCCTGGAAGTAAAATATGCAGGAAGTCTTCAAAGCATAACCCAGTATGGTAGAAATGTATAGTGTAGAAATACAGAAATGGCCACAACCCAGGAGGAAACAATTTCCAACCAGCATCCCTGACCACCACTCCATCCCCAGACCTGAGGCATCTCTAAAAGTATATCAACATTACCAGCAACCATCATCTTTCTGGACTCCTCTTGCATCACTGTTGGTCTAGGAGCACATGCCAGCTTCATGTGACCATGTAGAAAGCAATTTCCAGGCCATTACCAGTGTCAAGGACAATATCACAAGAGAGAGTACTGGTTTCCTGAAGTCAAAGCAAGTTATCAAAAAGGCTCAGGCTAAGTCATGAAGTACAAAGAGGAGGTGTGTTGATCTGAAGTTGCCTGAATGAAGACACCAGCCAGGGGCCCTCAAGATCCTCCAACGGGGTTTCAAAAGGCGGCAGGATTGCAGGGAGGGGCGTCTTGCACATGGAATAGCTTCTCTTAAGAGTCCTCCACCTGTCAGGCAAGCAGGATGAAAAGATATCATTTCATTCCTTTTTAAAACATAAAGCAAACACATTAAAATAAGTTCTTATATAATTCATGACAGAATTGGTGAAACAAATTAATGTGGACATGGTATTTGAGTGCGAAACTGGCTAAATGATGAGTCCAACTTTATGTCCCAGCCAAACTATTTGTCTTATTTCCAAAGAGCAGGCTATTTCTCTAGTGGTTTCCAAAACGCTGTCTCTTTTTTTTTTCCAGTACTGGGTATTGAACCCAGGGTTACTTTACCACTGAGCTATATCCCCAGCCCTTCTTATTTTTTATTTTGAGACAGGGTCTTGCTAAGTTGCTCAGACTGGCCTCGAACTTGTGATTCTCCTGCCTCAACCTCTTGAGTAGCTGGGATTACATACCCAGCTCAGCAAAGTTTCTTTTAGTATATATCACTTTAACATTGTGTTCTCTGCTTTTTTTTTTAAGATTCTTTTGAAGGTTCAGCTGTCAATATATGCATTGCTGCATGAACTACATGCTTAACAATACATTATATCAAAAGTCAGAATTTTGTTTCATGGGAAGAGAAACATTTATCACTGTGGATAAATAATGTCTTATATTATTAGGTTGGGTTGATTCATTTTACCAGAAGATCAAAGGATACAACTCATCATTACCAAAATGAAGGAATGGATTTTATATGAAGATATTTAATTTTCCCTCAGTGCTATTGTAGAAAAATCATTTTAAATTCATTATAGAAAGTTATATGCAATTTAACTACATGAAAGAAGATGAGAGTAATGTAGCTTTTTCTAAATATAAGATGCTAAAGATCATGACACTATATGTACATGTCACTGTAGCACAAAGGGAAGAAGGGAGAGGGGAGAAAGGAAGGAAGGGAGGGAGGGAGGGAGGGAGGGAGGGAGGAGGCAAGACTAAGTGTTTGGTAGCTCGCAAACTTAGAATTCCATTTTAGTTCTTCTGACTCCCAGGAAACTCAGCCTACATGTGCTGGGAGTGGACGTGTCCCTGGAAATAAGCAAATGAGGAGCAGGCCATGCTGCCCCAGGGGACTTGCTGACCCACAGTGGGAGGTCAGTGCCCTGAGACCGAGGCCTTGCCTGCTCTCACCAGCTCAGTAAATGCTTGGCGGTGACACTGTTGAATATCAACCCATCATTACGGTCTCCACGACTGGCATGACACATTTAGGGATTGAGTCAGCTGGCTGCACCGATTATTGATCCCCTCCAGCGCGGAGAAAGCAAAAGTCTAGTGCTTGGTCCAGAGGCCAGGACAGTAAACCACTTGTTGCAAATGTTGTGGGGGAAGTGACCTCTGCACCCTGGGTGTTACCTACTACCCAGCTCCCGGCACAGAAGGGCCTAATTAGCATCTGCCAGGTGTCAGGAAAGAGCTGCAGGGCCAGGTGATATACTGGAGAACACCTAACACCCCACCTCCACTACACTGCTGAGAAAGCCTCCTTTAATTAGGTTACCAGACTTTAATTGTTTTTTCTTTTGGGTACTGGGGATTGAACCCAGGGGCATTCTACCTCTGAACTATACCCTCAACCCTTTTTAGTTTTATTTTGAAACAGGGTCTCACTGTTGCTGAGGCTGGCTTTGAACCTGTCATCCTCCTGTTTTAGCCTCCCAAGTGCTGGGATTACATTTTCTTTTTTATCTGGCCAACCCCCCACCATGCCCATGTATGTGTGTGCGCGCGTGTTCGGAATTAAACCCAGGGGCATTCTACCTCAGAGATATACCCCCAGGCCTTGAACCCATGAGCCTCCTATCTCAGCCTCCCTCTCTCAGCCTGGAATTACAGGCATGCACTGTGCCCGGTCAGATTTAATTATTTTCAGAGCAGATTTTTGGTTTACAAAATGCTGAGCAGATAACATGAAGAGCTCCTACATAATCCCTCCCCACTCAGTTTTCTCCACTATTAACATCTTGCATTGCTGTTGTACGTTTGTTACAACTGATGAACCAATATTGATCCACTATTAACTACAACCCCAACTTCTCATTACAGTATCTGTTTTGTATAGTTCCTTGAACATAAACTTTTAATTCCACAATTTACAGTGGATTATCCCTAAGACTACAAACATTTGAACCAATTACCCTCAATCCCCAGTACCCAAAGAAATAAAAATAAAATATAAAAAAGCTTGGGGTGTAGTTCAGTGGTAGAACATCCCTGGGTTCAATCCCCAGTACCACAAAAAAAATTAAATCTGTTAATTGAAAAATAATCCTATGGGCAAGAGGGGAATAGAGGGTACCTGGTACGTAGATGAGACAAGATGAGCCCATAGCTGGGGTAATTTTGGAAGGGGTGATGGGCCATGGATGGGGCTTCATTATACAGTTTATCTCCGCAAGAAAAGTTTTTAAAGTTTTATGTGAATTCAATATGATGTCTTTTCTAGTTATAAAGATCATTCACGCACATTGTAGACATTTGAAAAATATTGAAAAGTACCTAAATGGAGTCACCCAAAAAGAGCTATGGTCAACACTTGGGTGTGGATGTTTTAATGCATGGTAGTAACAAATAACACACCTGACGTCATGCTGCACACACAGTTTGGGGTCCTGCCCTTTTGTAAAACTTGGCACTGCACTAGAAACACCTCCCGGTGTCTTAAAATGGCTCCAAAAGCATGCTTCATGAAGGGCTGCTTAACACTTCATGCTGTGGCGACACCATACAGTCCAGGAACAAAGCCCCTCCACTCCGGTTGAGATTGTCGGAGGTGCCAGCCAGCACAGTCCACGTGGTGGGCGAGGAGCAAGCACCCTGTCCTGGTCCCTGGCTGGTGGGGAATTTCTCACACTTCACGTTGTCAATGAACCGCAACACTTTTTGGAGTGGAAGAGACGCCTTTGGTCTTGAGAATGTACACATTCGCAGATGGATTTACAATGCATTAAAAAGGGAGGTGGTAGGAATTGATCTTTCCCTACTTGGCCTGCTTGCAGTTGCCTGAGCCAGCGCCCGGGATCGAGATAATTCCTGCACACCGTGAGGCTCTCTGACCCTCCCCTGCTTGGGAAAGCACGTCAGAGGGCAGGCAAGAGAATGGTGCTCAAGCCATAAAACCTACTTACAAACTGCGGCAAGTCCTTGAAATGGACCTCACTCTCTCAGCTGCAGCGTCACTCTGGGAAGGGCGACCCTGGATCTAGGCCCATCTGTCAGCCCTGGGCTGGGCACAGTGACAGGTCTTGTGTGGAGAATCAAGGCCAAAGGTGGGTTGTGATGTGCCAGAACAGCCAAGCAGGTAAAACGTGGGGTGGCCGTGGAGGCGCTGCGTTTGTCCATCGCACAGCTCACGGGACCTGTGGATCAGATCTGGCTGAGAGGACTCTTACTACAGAGCCAGTTCTCCCCGAGGCCAGGCAGATGCAGCCGCCAGCCCACCCTGGCCTTTGCTGACGGCATTTGCGTCCACAAAGCTGGAGAGAAAAGAGGGCTTAAAGCTTTAAGTTTGAGAAAAATGTGTTTTCTAAAATCCGGGCCTCCTTCCAGTTTATCACGCCCTTTGTCTTGGGGTTTATCGACTCAGACAACACCCAGGAGTACAGGGAGTGCTTCAGAAGGAACCGGCTGTCTAGAAACCCACAAGCTCCCGCTCCCTACGGCTGGACCGGGGGAGTCTTCCAGCTCAGTCCAGGAAAGACTAGCCTATGGATGGCCTGAACTCCTGAGAACCACAGGTCCATGGGCTGGCAGGTGCACCTCTAGATGGGCCCCATGTGAAGCCCTCCTGGACGCCCCTTTGGGCCCTGGAGTTGAGCAGTGGGCAGGTCAACTAGAGATTCAAGTCTGCAGTGCGGAGGGCTGAGAAGGCTGGCTTCCAATGACACATGGCAGCCAGGTAGCAAAGGAGGAAATGTTTCCACCAACGGAGGCCGCCCCTCATGGTCCAGAGGGAGCACATCGAAGCCAGAGGAACATGACTGAAGACTGAGATGCAGATACAGAGCATCAAACTGACAGCCATCCCTTGCATTTGAGAAAATTTAAGAAACAGGCCTCAGCCAGGCGTGGTGGCACACACCTGTAATCACAGCACTTGGGAGGCTGAGCTAGGAGGATCTCAGGCTCAAGAACAGCCTCAGCAAGTTAGCAAGACCCTATGTCAAAACAAAAAGGAATGCTGGTGTTGTAGCTCAGAGATAGAATGGCCCTGGGTTCAATCTCCAGTACCAGAGAGAGAGAGAGAGAGACTGGAGATTCCAAATTTTGTGTGTGTATATATACATATATATATACACACACATATATATACACGTGTATTCATTATATATACATGTATATATATACACACACGTATGTATTCATTATATATATATACATGTATATATGGAGTATAGATATATATAGAGAGAAATTCTCTTGAGTCTTTCGCAAGTCATTATTGGTAGAGAATTTGTTAGGTCTAAGAAATGAAGGCTCTTGGAATTTCATGCGTGGAACCTCTTAACAAGGCAGCTATTCTGCCAAATCCTCCCAAGGCAAGCCCTTAGCTCAGCTGTATTGTCCCCACTTTCTGAGAACTGTTTTGGGGAAATCCCTGCTTCCGGTCATCAAGTCGCAACACTACCATTGTGGCAGCTGGAGCCATTGGTGACTGTCAGGGAACTGACTCTAACCATGGTGTGGGATAGACAGCTTCCGCCTAGGGAGAAAGGAAGGGTGGCACTGCTAAGTGACGTGGAGAGGCACATCCTCAGCCCTGCCCAGCTGAGAATCGGTGGTGAAACGCAACACTTGTCCCCAGTTCTGCAGATCGCACAGCTGGAACATGGAGATTGCAGCCAGGCCATAGAGTCGCAGTTCACATTTCCCCAAAACACGAGCCATGCTGGGCCCATTTTCCTTTCCAAAGAATGGTAAACAGCCTCCACAGTGGCCTGGCACTTTCCACTTACAAGGAATTTCTACACGAATTATTCCCTTCAAGACTGAGACCAGCTTGTGAGGTTGTTAAGCGAGGACACATCAGAAGAGCTAAGTGATGGACCAAGGCCATGGGACCCTGGAGTGGCAGGGCCTGAACGTCTGACCCCAAGCAGGCTCACGCTGGGGAGCGCCCTCTCCACTGGGCCACCCTGCCACCCGTGAGCTCACACCATCAGCATGACCCCCGTATTTGCAAATGCCCCCCCTCAGAGGATCTGTTGATTGTCCTGAGCCTGTGTAGCCTTCAAAACAAGAAGTCCCCCTCTGTAGACTAGACTTCCTCCTACCTTGCAGAGGTGAGCTCGCCCTCCTTGGTAGACTTCCTCCTACTTTGCAGAGGTGAGCTCGCCCTCCTCTCTCGGCACCCCTGTATTTAAGGGCCCAGCATGTACAGTAAGCCTTGTACCATAATTGGCTGATTTACATGTTGATCTACTAGCTTGGGAAATTCTTAGGACAGCGACTGCTTCTGAGACAGGAGGAGAGAGCAGAATTCTTGAGCACATGATCTTTGGAGCCAGGCTGCAAAAATGGCTCCAAAGATCAGGCCATCTTATCTTTGGTGGAGTCATCTCCTGGCTCCATAAAATGGAACCCAAGACTCACCAGTTCTTAACACTTACAAGAACCTACTTTAACTCTGTGCCTTCATGTCCTCATCTGTAAAATGGGGCAATAACAAGATGGCCAACCAAATAGGATTATTATAAAGATGGAAGCAGTTAACACATGGAAATCACTGGAACAACAAATTGACATCGTAAGGCAACCTAAGTATGAGTGAACAGTGGACTCCATCCTTTAAATGTAGTATAGTTGCCAGGCACAGTGGCACATGCCTATAACCCTGGTACTTGGGAGGCTGAGACAGGAGGATCACAGGTTCAAGGCCAGTCTCCACAACTTAGCAAGGCCCTCTGCAATTTAGTGAGACCCTGTTTCAGAAAAATAAAATAAAATAAGGCTGGGGTGTGGCTTGGAGGTAGACTGTCCCTGGGTTTGATCTCCAGTACCAAAAATAGATAAATTAATTAATAATAAATAAATAAATGTAGTATAATCATAAAATTGAAGATGCCCTCCAGCTATTTGGGGAAGGGGGAGTGCTACAGATTGGACCCAGGGCCATTCTGCCTCAGAACTACACCCCCAGCCCTATTTTTATTTTTATTTTTTTCAGGGTATCTACAGAAGTTTTTTTGTAAATTTTATTTTTACTTAACAAATAACAATTGCATGTAATTATGGGTCATAATGTGCCATTTTTATACATGTATACATTGTGCAGTGATCAACTTAAGAGTAATTAACATACATATGACCTCACATGTTTATCATTTCTTTGTGATGAGAACACTTAAAATCCTCTTAGCTATTTTTTTTTTTTTTTGCAGTACCGGGAATTGAACCCAGGGCACTCTACCTCCGAGCTACACCCCCAGCCCTATTTTTTATTCTTTATTTTGAAACAGGGTCTCACTAAGTTGCGGAGGGCCTCACTAAGTAGCTGAGGCTGGCCGTGAACCCGGATCCTCTGGTCTCAGCCTCCCAAGTACTGGGATTACAAGCATGCGCCACCACGCTCGGACTCTTAGCTATTTTAAAATATATAAAATATCAACTATGTTACCTTGCCGTGTAAGAGAACACCAGAACTTATCCTTCTGTCTAACTGTAACTGTGTACCCAGTGACCAACATCTCCCCTCACCCCACCCACCCCCCGGGTCTCTGGTGACCACCATTCTACTGTACCTCTAGGAGCTCAACTATTTTATATCCCACATATAAATGACATCATCTTATTTGTTTCTCTTATTTCACTTAGAATAGTCCTCTAGTTCCATCCATGTTATTGCAAATGACAGAATTTCTTGCAAATAACAGAATTTCCTGTGGTTTTTTTTAAGTTTGGATAGGATTTCAGTGTGTGTGTGTGTGTGTGTGTGTGTGTGTGTGAATAACATTTCAGAAATACATTCATCTGTGGAAGCTTTTCCATTCCTCAGTGAAACAGGGTCAGGTGAGGTTGATGAGAGTCTCACTACTTGCTGAGGCTGTCCTCGAACCTGCAATCCTCCTATCTCAGCCTCCCAAGTACTGGGATTATAGGTGTGCACCACCATGCCCAGCTTATTTTTTATTTTGAAACAGGGTCTCACTAAGTTTTCATGGGCTGGTCTCAAACCTTCATTCCTTCAGTCTCAGCCTCCCAAGTGCTGGGATTACGTGTGCACCACTGTACCTGGCCGCGCTCCAACTATTATAAGAAAGGAGATACACCTGTGTAGGGCACCAATGTGGTCAGAATCATCATCATCGCCCTCCTCCCCCTCCTCCCCCCACTCCTCCTCCTCCTTCTCCTCTTTACACCCCAGCCCCAGCCTCAACCTGCCACTCAGCAGCTGCTTCATGAATCACCTGTCAAGTGAACAAACAAACAAATGCAGTTGTGAAGCAGCTAGTGACTCACGTGAAAACAGAAACGCCGCCTACCTGAGAGTGGGGCCGCCACAGCTGCCTGGACCAGCCAGAGCCTGGAATCCCAGCACTCAGAGGCTGAGACAGGAGGATCGCAGGATCAAGGACAGCCTCAACAACTTAGCATGACCCTGTCTCAAAAAATAAGCAATAAAAAGGGCTGGGGATGTAGCTTGGAGGTAGAATGACCCTGGGTTCAATCCCCAATACCAAAAAAAAAAAAAAAGAAGGCCCACAGCTTCCTGGACCATCTGTGAAAACACTGGGACCCGGCTTCCTGGACACACAGGAAATTCAAGGAAGTGAATTTAGGTTTCTTAAATTAATCTACCCAAATGAAAAGCACAGGCCTCCAGGCCAAAGAGGCAGGCTCCCATTTGTTAATAAATATTCTGCAAACTAAGGAGCTTTGTCTCGGTGCAGAGCTGCCCAGCTGGAGCTTTGGAGCCTACCCCGAGCCCCAGGACACGGGTGTTGGGTGGAAACGCCTAACAGGGCCCAGTGCACCCTGCCTCTCTCCCTCTTCACAAGATTTAGTTTAGAAAAAACCTAAAAGGGAAACCACCACAGAAAACTACCAACACGAAGGCTTTCACACAAGCTTCTGTGAGGTGTGAGTGTGTGTGTGTGTGTTTTGTGTGTGTGTGTGTGTTGTGTGTGTGTGTGTGTGTGTGTGTGTGTGTGTGTGTGTCTGTCTGTCTGTCTGTGTGTCTGTCTGGTCCATTGAACCATTAAAGGGAAAGGTAGCAGGTTCCAGGGACTTTATTAAGGGAAATAGGATGTTTATTCGATAAGCTGTAATTAAAAAAAGAAAAGAAAAATGCCAGCCTTTCAATCTAAAGGAACAGCTATCAAAAAGTGGAAGAGCTTTTATAAAAATCAAAAAACCGCCAGAATAATTAAAGTACCTAACATTTGTGTACCATATATCATTTACAAAGCCTGTTTATGTTACTTACAGTTTAAAAGATTAAGGACAGGTTTTTCTTTTTTTAGTTTTGTGCTGGAGATTTAACCCAAGGGCCATCTACCTCCAAGCTACACCCCCAATCTTTTTTATTTTTTATTTTGAAACAGAATCTTGCTAAGTTGCTGAGGCTGGCTTCCAACCTGTGATCCTTCTGTCTCAGCCTCCCAAGTGCTGGGATTACAGGTGTGCACCACCATGCCCAGCTAAAGATAGATTTTTATAAATAAATACTGTAGCATTCAAGCATGATTGTGCATGCTTGTAATCCCAGTTCTTGGGAGGCTGAGACAGGATGATTATAGGTTCAAGGCCAGCCTCAGCAACCTAGTGAGACCCTGTTTCAAAATAAAAAATAAAGTTGAACTGGGGATATAGTTCAGGAGTAGAATGCCCCTGGGTTCAATCCACAGTACCAGAAAGAAAATATAAAAATCCTAAATTTTTATGCATTTAGTAACATAACTTGAAAATATATAAACATACAAATAGTAACCAAAATAGTTACAGAAATAACAGGAAAAAATTAAAAAGTATATACCATACTAGCCCTAATCAAAAGAAAGATGCACTAGGCAGTACATTAATATCAAAGTAGATCTCAAAGCAAAGATTATTTATTATGACTGTCACTTTATATTCATAAAAGGGTCAATTTATCACAAAAACATAATAATCCTAAATATTTATACACCTGATCACAAAGTTTCAAAATATTTAAAGGCATTATAATTAAAGATTTTAATAACCCTTGCTCCTAAATAAGTAAGAATTGTAGAAAGCTTGAACAAAACTACAAACCAACATTATCTAATTGGCATGAATAGTTCACCCAAAACAACATACTATACATTCTTTTCAAGTGCACAAGGAATACTCACCAAGAGAAATCATATTCTGGGTCATAAAATCAATATTAATTAAAAATACTTGAGCTATATAAAATCTATCATCTCACTATAAGGAAGTTATATTAAAAATCAACAACAGGAAGATCATTAGAAAATTCTCAAATATTTAGAAGCCAAATAACACACTTTTTAAATAAACAAAGAGGCAAAAAAGTAACTGAATGAAAATTAAAACATAACATATCATAATTTGTAGGATGTCAATAAAGTAGTGTATAGGAACAATTCATAGCACTAATTGTCTGTATTTAAAAGGAAGAAAGTTTCAAACAAATTATCTTAGCTTCCATCTTTAAAAATCTGAAAAAGAAGAGAAAGTTTAGCCCAAAGTAAGCAAAATCAAGGAATTAATAAAGATCAGAATGAAAATTAATAAAATAGAAAACAAAACAATGAAGAAAATGCAGTGAAACCTGATGTCTTTGTAGAAGAGTGATGAATTTATAAACTCTAGACAGATTGCTGAAGAAAAAAAGAGAAGACAAGATATTCCCAAGGTAAGAAATGAGAGAAGGGTATCATTACAACTGCCATAAATATTAAAGAAATATTAAGGGGAGATTATAAGCAATTTATACCAATGAATTTGACAACATCAATGAAATGAGCAATTTTCTTAAAAGGCACATATTACCACACTCAAGAAAAAATAGACAACCTGGAGAAAAAACAACAGAGAGAGAGAAAGAAAGAAATTGAATTTGCAATTTAAAAATTAAATTAAATTTGGAGTTAAAAGAAATTGAATTTGTATAAACCCTATATCCATAAACAAGTTGAGTCTGTAATTTAAAATAAACTACGGAACTAGATGGCTGGTGGATTTTAATATTGAAGGAAGAAATAATGCCAATTCTACATAAATTTTTCACATAATTAAATAAAAGGAAATGCATCCCACTCATTCACTGAGGCTAATATTACACAAAACAAGTCAGGCTTTATAACAAAAGTACAATTCAATATCCCTCGTGAGTATATAAATACAGCAAATTGCAACAACAAATACAAAGAATCGCAGCATATCACAGCCCAACAGGGTTTATCCCGGGAATTAAAAGCAAATTTAACATTCAAAAATTTAATGTACTTTACTATATTAACAAATTTTGTAAAAGCTCTGTGGTCATTCAGTAGACACAGAAAAAAACTTTTGACAAAATGTATAGCCAGATGCATTGGTGCATGCCTGTTATCCCAGCTACCTAGGAGGCTGAGACAGGAGGATTGAAAGTTTGAGGCCACCCTGAGCAACTTAGCCAGAACCTGTCTCAAAAATAAAATTATTTTTAAAAAGGGCTGTGAAGGTAGCTCAGGCATTTGCCTAGCATATGCAAGAACCTGGGTTCCATCAAAAAAAATTCAACATCCATTTCTGATTAAAATTCTCAGCACATAAGGATTAAATAGAAGGGAATGTACTTAACCTGATCGAGGGCATTGATTGAAAAAAATATCCACAGTCAACATCATATTTATTGGTGAAAGACTAAGTACTCCTATCTCTGCAACCCCACCTCACCCCCAAGATTTCCTTTCAAGCCAAGGATGTCTGTTCTTACAACTTCTAGTCAACATTATATAGAAGATTCTAGACAGTGCAATAAGGCAAGAAAAAGGAAAAACAGGCATCCAGATGGTAGGGAAAGAATAATTGTCTTTATTCAGCAAACATGATCATACATTCAGAAATTCAATTGGTCTACCAAAGAAAATCCTAAAACTAATAAGTGAGTTTTCCAGTGTTGCAGAATGCAGTATCAATATTTGAAAAATTGATTTATTTCTATACAATAGCAATAAAAAATTAGAAGCTGAAATTGAAAAGCATAAAATTATGAAATACTTAGGCATACAATTGAAAAATATTATAAGATCTGTACACTGAAAACTACAGATGTTGCTGAAAGAGATTAAAGAAGATATAAATAAAGCAATGTGACATATTCATGGGTCGGAAGACTCATTATCATTAAGACAGCATTTCGTCCCAAATTGATTTATAGACACACTATCCAAATCCAAATCCTAGTCACCTTTTTTGGAGAAATTTACAAAGGCATTATAAAATTCACATGGAAAGCCGGGCGTGGTGGCGCACACTTGTAATCCCAGTACTTGGGAGGCTGAGACCGGAGGATCTGGGTTTGCGGCCAGCCTCAACTATTTAGTGAGGCCCTCCGCAACTTCATGAGACCCGGTTTCAAAATAAAGGATAAAAAATAGGGCCGGGGGTGTAGCTCGGAGGTAGAACGCCCCTGGGTTCAATCCCCGGTACCGCAAAAAAATAATAAAATAAAATAAAATAATTCACGTGGAAATGTTAAGGACAAAAAGTAGCCAAAACAACTGTGAAAACAAAGAACTTAATCACAATTTATTTTTCATACTTTCATTGGTGCATTGTAATTATACATCACAGCGAGATTCAAAGTGATACATACATACATGCACATATTCCGCATCCCACTCCACTCGCCCCTCCTACCTCCTCATACAAGTTAGTAAGATACGGAACCACCATATGACCCAGTTTACCACTCCTTGGTATCTTCCCAAAAGAATTAAAGTCAGAATACTATAGTGATACATGCATGTCCATGTTTATAGCAGCACAATTCACAATAGTCAAATTATGGAACCAACCTACGTGTCATCAACAGATGAATGGATAAAGAAAATGTGGTATATATACACAGTGGAGTTTTACTCAGCCATAAAGAAAAACAAAATCATGTAATTTGCAGGAAAATGGATGGAACTAAAGAATATTATGCTAAGTGAGATCAACCAGTCTCAGAAAGTCAAGGGTTGTATGTTTTCTCTCATATGTGGAAGCTAGAGAGAAAATAAGAAACAAAAAATACTTCAGATAAATGAGGAGACAGACCAGTAGAATTAGTGGAAGGGGATTGGGATTGGGAGGCAGGGAGGGGAAAAGGACTGAGGAAGGAAACAGTTCAAATAATGCTATGTCCATACACGAAAGTATCACTACCAATCTCATTAAAAAGTTGTAACAATAAAGACAGCATAGTATGGATATAAAGATACACAGATCAGTGTAACAAAATGGAGAGACCAGAAAATGACCTACATATGGACAGACAACTGATTTTCAACCAAGGTGTGTGAACAATGAGATGGAGGAGAGTAGTGGCAAAGGGACGGACACAGCAGACACCCACACACAAAAACAGGAACTTTGACCCAACCTGGCATCGTGTACAAAAGTTAGCTCAAAACTGATCAGAAATCTAAATTTAAAGCCTGAAACTATCACTGTTCTAGAAGAAAATAGAGGACAAATCCTTTGTGATTCTGGGTTAGATGAAGAGTTCTTACCATGATACATAGGGGGAATTTTTTATCAATTTGGCCTCATCAAAATTAGGAACTTCTGCTCTTCAAAGATACTGTTAAGAGAATGACACAACAGCCAGGCGTGGTGGCCCACGCTTGTAATCCCAGTACTTGGGAGGCTGAGACAGGAGGATCCGGGTTTGCGGCCAGCCTCAGCTACTTAGTGAGGCCTTCCACAACTTAGTGAGACCCGGTTTCAAAATAAAAATAAAAAATAGGGCTGGGGGTGTAGCTCAGAGGTAGAATGCCCCTGGGTTCAATCCCTAGTACTACAAAAAAAAATTTTTAATTAAAAAGGAAAGGGGGAAGAGATGGTTTCTATAATGATCTTCATATCAAAGTGGGAAACCAACAGAGTGTCTATAGAAAAAGATAACTATGGCTTTTATATATGACATTAGTATAGAGATAGTTACTGTAACACACACGTGCAAAGCTTCCTAAACAACAAAGTCAGTACCCAGTAACCGCAAGTAAAACATGAAATGGTCAAACTGAGATCAAACACATCGTCTACTATAAGAAAAGATTGATCAAATCGACTAACAGAGAAAAATTCATCACCGTGTGAGGCACAAGTAAGCCAAAAGATTCAGAAAGGGGGAAGCTAAAGGAGAGAGAGTTCACACTGGGCAAATCTCAACAACAGACAAAGTAGAATGCTTGCCAAAAGAAAACAAATAGGAGCCGGGCATGGTGGTGCACGCTTTTTTTTTTTTTTTTTTTTTTTTTTTTTTTT